>JAWZYV010013785.1:0-308039 GCA_038373885.1 Cheiracanthium punctorium
AAGCGCAACATTTCGTCGTGCTGCGGTCAACTAATGCATGAAATCAAAATCCCTGCTAATTTTTTTTACCCAGGAGATGCAAATTAGGCTAAAAGGAAGAGTACAAGGAAAATTTTTTCTTTCTTTCTCTTTTCACATAAATAATTTTATTTTTTATGTTGGACTAAACAGCATAAAGAAGCTATGTTTATGGTTTGTCGCATTTGAGAGGTACACGATTGAGTAAGTCTAAGTCTTCCCAAAGTCTGCTGGGATCCTAAAATCCTACTGATTTACAAGTCAAGTAAATATTGACTTGTTTCCTTGTTAGCGTCGCCTGTTTTCCCGCTTTCCTATTAAGCTTTATAATTTGAGCGTAATTTCAACAAATGGATATATACCTTACATTGTGGCTTAACCCTTTAACGCGCAGTGTTCCCGCTCCTGGGAACACCAAACTCTGACGTTTTGACTGTTGCCAGTCACGAAGAATAGATTGGATTTCTATAAAAATAGTTGCGGGTGACATAGCTCCACGAGAATCCTTTACTTTTAGCACGTCATTTCCCGTCAAAAAATGGTCACGATTATTTTTAACAGCACTGGACATCTGCTAGGAGAAAAAGGGAAGAATGCGAGAACAGCTGGATAGATTGACCAATGCTGAAAAAGGGCAGACGTTGCCATCGCTCAACTTAACTACCAGCAAGATGGCGGACGATCGAAACGTTCATCCCGTGACACAGATCGAGACCCTTTTATGACGACAGCTGGCTGAGCGGCACAGCCAGGTGTCGCCTCGTTTTTTTCTTCCCTAGCAAAAAAAAAAAAAAAAACAGCACCCGTTACTGCATCTTTCGAATAATAGTACAGTAGACACCGGCTATAACGTACTCTGACGGGGCCTAAAAAAGTAGTACGTTATAGCCGAAGTACGTTATGAGTAATACTGCCGCTAAGATACAATATTACAGAAAAAAAGAAAGTGGGCTCATAATTTCACTGTAAGATGACTTTTAAACAGGCCTGATTTTTTAAAATTCAAATTAAAAAAGAGAAAATTCTTTATTACTTACAATTTTTAGTGAGATAAATAATCTGTAATTTTCTTTTGTTTTAAATGAGCAGGTGCTACTTAAAAAAAAACTATTTTGGATACCCACAATAGACTTTTGTAGCGTCTCTGCATCATCACTGCGGCATTCAAATAATCGTGATAATGTTCTTGCAGCACTGAATGCGTCGGGTGTGCTTGGTATAGGCTTCTCTGTTTCTTCTTCACTATCATCAGAATCATTGTAGATGGGACTTTTCATAAGGCATTTACATGGATGAATGACAAAGAAAAAACAGGGTCTTGTTCTTAGCCCAGCCTAGCAGGGGAAAAAGATAAAAGATCGCTCCCTTCACTCATACACAATTCATCTCGCTAGAGAACCCGAAAACGGACAGCCAGTGTTTTTGAAAGTATTGAAATTTCCGAGAAAAAGGAAATAAAATGCATAAGAAAAACAAAATTTTACTTTTGGCTTTGGTATAAAAAGTACGTTATAGCCGAATTACGTACTTTTGTTGAGTACGTTTTAACAGAAGTTAAATAACATTATAAATATAGGACTTCATTCGGGACCTAGCTTCTAGGTATGTTAAAACCGATAGTGCGTTATATCCCAGGTCCGTTATAACCGGTGCGCACTGTACTTAGTTGTTCCGAATAAAAGGAAATTTAATGTTTCTTAAACTAATTCAAAATGTATTAAAAATACAATCGTTACTCCTCTAAATTACAAAATTTTATTTAATAATTCAGTCGCAATGATCAGTTAAATGGAGAAAACACTACCAAATATTTAAGCTTTAGCGGACGTCGAACTGTCTCATAATTAATCTAAAAAGTGTCTGTTAGTTGGGTTTTTTTTTTTTCTGCTGTCTTGCTATGACTAATACTCTGTTCCATGTTAACATACAAGTAAAAACAGATACCAGAGATAACCTGTCGGGCCGAACAATGTGTAGCAGATACACATTTCGTCGATAAGTACTCCATTAGCATTGGACACAAAGGAAGCCATTTTCTTTCGGAATAAAACTGAGCACTGATCTATAAAAGATGGACTATTTATTCAAAAAGGAAATAGATTTGCCAAGGACGCTGTGAGCTAGCTATCTCTTACGAAAGCTGTCATGAGGCTTTCGTGAATGATACACAATATCAAATTGTAGAAGGATACATTTTTCATTTAACCCTTTAACGCGCAGTGTTCCCGCTCTGGGAACACCAAACTCTGACGTTTTGACCGTCTCCAGTCAACGAAGAAAAGATTTGATTTCTATAAAAATAGTTGCGGGTGACATAGCTCCACGAGAATCCTTTACTCTTTAGCACGTCCTTTCCCGTAAAAAAACGGTCACGATTATTTTTAACAGCTCTGACATCTGATGGAAAATGGAAGAATGCGGGAACCTCTGGATAGATTGCCCAATGCTGAAAAAAGTGCAGCCGTTGCCACCGCTCGACTTAACGACCAGCAAGATGGTGGACGATCGAAACGTTCATCGCGTGCCACAGATCTAGAGACCGTTTTTTGGCGTCAAAAAAGGGTCTCTAGATCTATGGCACGCGATGAGCGTTTCTATCGTCCGCCATCTTGCTGGTAATTAAGTCGAGCGATGGCAACGGCTGCCCCTTTTTCAGCATTGGGAAAGGGTTGCGCTTCAAAGGGTTAATTCGCACAAACGGCAAAATTTATGATTTTCTATCAATGAACTAATTGCCTTTTATGTATCTATTAGCTAAAATTTCGGGCTCGGGCTCGGGCTCGTATCAAAAGTCTTCGGGCTCGGAAAATCACGGACATTAAAAATTGAACTCGAACTCATCAAAATTGAACTCGACTGAAGACCTGCCCAAATAGGGCAGGTCTTCAGTCTCTATGTAAAAAAAGATGTAACGTATTGACGGTAAACTGTTCGAATTTCGAATCCTCTAGAGATTTCAAATACGGGATTTGCATTCGAATCAAGTTAAAAACACATGGATTCGAATTATATATAAAAAAAAATAATCATAAAATAGAATAAAAAAATAAATCTGTTACAAATCAGAAGCTTTTCGGATATCCGCATCAGTGAGCTGTGTAAGAAAATAAAAATCCATACTAGTTCTATCCGTTTAAACTATTAAAAATAATGAATATAGGTAGTTGTTCTTAAAGGGATCTTTTAACGACTTTTAGAAACTGTAAAAAGAAAGAAAGAAACCTAAAACTCGTTTACTAAGCGAACAAATGTGCTTTACTTTTTCATATTAATTCCATCCTTACACTGAAAAGAATTAATAAATTAGTCTGGTTTAAATCAGTATCAGCGCTTAGAGCTGTAGCATGCATGTAGGAGCAGATAATATTTTAATGGACTCTAATACTAACTTAAGAATGTCGTCACGTAACGATACTAAAAGCTTCTAAAAAACCTATCACACGAACAACAGCAAAAATATTAAGAGTCATTTTAGCCTAAATTAAAAGAAAAAAAAAATAGACCTGTAAAATAAATAGCTACAAAGGATTAAAACTTGAACCTTAACACAATTAACTATTTTAGGTCACTAGACTGCAAATAATTTTTAAGTAAAATTTCATTTTTTTTTATGTTGATAGGGGAAATATTTTTTTATGAAACTTGAAATAGAGGAAATGCATTTTTAAGCGTATTATAATCAAATTAGCCGATTAAAACTACTATATCATAAAAAAAAATGATCTAATATCCGAATCAATTAATTAATTACGCGGTACAATCTACTATTGAATATTTTAATCTTTTTTATTTCAGATTCATTCAACATTAATCTCAGATTGTTATGAGAGAAAAAAAAAATTAAATATAGTAATTTACAGCTACCACATAGTTCACATTTGGGCAACGCCCGTAGATCGGATGTGGCCCACCAAGGAACAGTTCAAATTCCCGTATAAAACCTTTAGAAACCATTCAAAAATCCCATATAAATCCCAATTATACGGACCGCGACTTCGCTAACATCTTAAAGTTTGGCCCGCAACTTTTCAGAGGTTGCCGATACCTGATTTATTTATGGTATTTATAGGATACAATCAGATCAATAGTTGAATACAGTAAACACTGAATAAAGAAAATATTATCGAGAAAAAGACTTTTTCTTTTCAATTCAGTTTGTAAAGCCACAATTTTTTGCACCTTGATTTTAACAAATTATTTGCCGCTTGACCTGAAATTTTTCATTGTAGTTGAAAAATATAGTTTATGAAAAACACATTTTTTTTCAAAACTAACGCATATACGAGAGACAACTTATACTTCGGAATTAACTAAAATATCCTTACTCGTATCTGCAGATCAAGACACAAAAATCCGTATCCGCATTCTTGGATCTAAGAAACAAATTATCCGTTTCAAATGCCCCGGATCTAGAATTTTCAATGTTCAGTAATTACATTACTATCAAACAGAACGATTCGGGCTTATAAAAGAATTCGAGTTCAAAGAACTCAGATCAAATACCATGCATTTATTAACTTTTAATTTACGAAAATAAGCATTCTTTACTGAGTTTATTGCGCAGAATTAGTCACTTATGTTATGATATAGTATATGGTACTGCATATGTATGGCATATATAAATTTTGTAGCAACCGATGCAAGCAGTTAGAGCGTAGACAGATGGACAGACACACGCACAGGCAGACGAACGGAAATCAAAAACGATTCTCAATTTTCAATAGACGGACAACCTCTCTTCTCCGAGCTCAGTAAGTTTTAACACTGTAAAAAAATCACAACCAACTTTAATTAGGAACTAGAAACAGTCAACTCTAAATACTACTTTAACCCTTTCAGGCGCAACCCTTTCCCAATCCTGAAAAAATGGCAGCCGTTGCCATCGCTCGACTTAACTACCAGCAGATGGCGGACGATCGAAACGTCATCGCGTGCCACAGATCTAGAGACCCTTTTTGACGACAGCTGGCTGTGGTCTCTAGATCTGTGGCACGCGATGACGTTTCGATCGTCTGCCATCTTGCTGGTAGTTAAGTCGAGCGATGGCAACGGCTGCCCTTTTTTCAGGATTGGGCAATCTATCGAGCTGGTCTCGCATTCTTCCATTTTTCAGCAGATGTCAGTGTGCTGTTAAAAAGAATCGTGATCATTTTTTACGGAAATGACGTACTAAAAAGTAAAGGTTCTCGTGGAGCTATGTCACCGCAACTATTTTTATAGAAATCCAATCTATTCTTCGTGACTGCAACAGTCAGAACGTCAGAGTTTGGTGTTCCCAGAGCGGATCACTGAGCGTTAAAGGGTTAAAGTTCTAATAAAAGTGCAGTTCATAATATGTGAGAATTTTAAGATAAAAAAGACTTGCATTGCAATAATAACTACAGCTCAGTGGACGAAATTTTAGGTTCAAGCTGCTCGGAACAAATTATGCATTGAAGCAAAAATTGAATTTCTTACAAAACGTACTCATTCTGATAACAAAATAAGGAAGTGATTTGAATTTTCAGTGTCGTTTATTTACATTGTTGACAGTTTGTTGCTTATTCATTGGGAACGTGTAATACACATTATGAGAATGCTCTGTTGGAAAAACGTCAGAAATGTTCACCTAGTGAAATCCACATTTCTGCACGGCAGGCAACCGTCGGCCGACCATTATTAATTTATATTTGATTCGACATGCTCAGTTGCATGCAGGAGCATAACCGAACCAGTCATTTCGATGTATTTTCTTGTGAAACAATGAGCATGTTCAGTCAAGCCGTATAAGAGTAACGTGTATTTAATATTCGGCAGACTGCATGCGGTTTCCGTAACGTTTAGAAACGGATAAAATAACAAAGGCTTTCCACGAAAGATGCATTGGTTTTGGTTGTTTACATTTTTGAAGGGTCCACGGGAAGAACGATGAGAGTCCACTTTTTGTCAATGTTGAGGTGTGTCTACTGCATTCTGTTGTTCATTAGTGGCACTATTAATATCCGAACCCATAAGGGAAAAGAACGATGAGAATACACTGAAAAAATAGCCCAAAGATACAGTTTACTGGGGAAGAACGTGGAAAGTCCCGTGCGCCTTTCGATTTTTTTGGAAAATCAGCTGTATTGGACTCTCATCGTTCTTCCCGTGGACCCTTCATTTCTCAAACTAAAAAGTAGGTGTAGTTTAACCCTTTAATGCGCAGTGATCCCACTCTGGGAACACCCAACTCTGACGTTTTGACTGTTGCCAGTCACGAAGAATAGATTGGATTTCTATAAAAAATAGTTGCGGGTGACATGGGTCCACGAGAATTCTTTACTTTTTAGCACGTCATTTCCCGTCAAAAAATTGGTCACGATTCTTTTGAACAGCACTGACATCTGCTGAAAAATGGAAGAACGCGAGAACAGCTGGATCGATTGCCCAATGTTGGAAAAAGGGCAGCCGTTGCCATCGCTCGACTTAACTACCAGCAAGATGGCGGACGATCGAAACGTTCATCGCGTGCCACAGATCTAGAGACCCCTTTTTTGACGGCAGCTGGCTGTGCTGGTAGTTAAGTCGAGCGATGGCAACGGCTGCCCTTTTTTCAGCATTGGGAAAGGGTTGCGCCTCAAAGGGTTAAATTGAAAATATAAACGCCCAAATGCAACCGTTATGAAATTTTTTTTTCCTTCTAGTGGATAGGTCAACTGGCGACTATACGCTCGACCACTACGAGATGTTGCCCATTTCATGATGGAGGAGTCCAGTAGGCAGATCAACGTTTTTCCTCTATGATGAGGTGCACAGACCTCGTCTCCTAATTTAAAATCCATTCCAGGGGCTCAGGGGCGTAGCCAGAAATTTTTCATGGGGGGGGGAGGATGTGTGCCTGGAAAATTTTTCGGGGGGGGGGGGGGGGGGGATATGAACTTATATGTGTATAAATAGACGGAATTTCATCACTAATCCAAAAATTTCGGGGGGGCGATATATCCCGATATCCCCCCCCTGGCTACGCCCCTGGTTATGACTACTGAAACTCACATATATGCATACATGTGTATGATAAGGGAGTGAAGAATATACATTTTGTATTGCAAAAAATTCCTCATGGGGGGGGGGTTGACCCCTAACCCCCCCCCCTTGGCTACGCCCCTGCAGGGGCTCTACCACCATAGTATCGGAAAGGTTTCGGTAGGGAATAAATCGAGCCTTCTCTTCTCATGACGTCACAATCCGAGAAATATCCGTAGCACGATCGCACTGTCGTATTCACTATCGGAAATAATGCTGCTTTTTTCCCGACCCGTTGGATGAAGGCGAAAACTTGCATCCCGTTACCGGAGAGTACAAGATGGATTAAGTTTTTTATGTGTGTATCACGGAGTGTCAAATACTTCCACAAAAGGACCCCTCTCCATGGCACGGTGGGTCAGTCAAAAACCGGCTTCCACTCTTGATGGATGTCTCTGGAGTCAGCGAAAATTCTGAAGACAATGCCTTCGTTTAAAGAAAGGGGGAGCAAGCTGTGTGTTTTGATTGGCTGATCGGTCTGAGTGTCGGATACACCTTAGCACGCACAAAAATACTCGCTTGGACACTCATCTTGATAGCACCAAAAGGAGAGTCGCGGCTATTTATGCGAAGTGTTTGAGTATCCGAGAGCCGGAAATATCCGTCACGGATATTCTACCATACCATGGTGTTAGAGCCCCAGATGAGAGATCAACACCTATATCAGCATCCCCCAGTTGTATCGTTTCAACTTGGAGGACATTGGAGCCGCGAACAGATTTCACGTGCACCAGTTCCCTTTAGTATACACGGCTCCACAGCAGTCCGGCTGAGAGAGGTTGTCACCCTCCCAAGCGCTGACCAAAATCGGCGCCGCTTCAATTTCTGTGTTCTCAATGGGAACCGAGCGGGGTGGACTAGCCTACTGTGGGACCTGTTGCAAAACGTTTTGCAGCACAAAATTTTTTTTTGCACTACTTGCGAAACTCTACTCAGTTTTCGAGTTTGCAGCTTAAAAGGCCAGTGTATAGGGAAAGTTCTAGTAATCAGTGCAGTTGACAGGATGAAACACAAATTTTATCCATTCTGGAAATTCGGCGAACAATATTCAATACACAATTTATGAAAATTAACAAGCTTTGACTCGATTTATAGCAATCAGCCGATAATAGAAGCTTCCATAAATACTGTTCGCTTTCATACAATAAAACCCTTCCTCAGTCTAAAACTTACTGGAATTCTGAAGCGGAACTCTTTACTGTTCCTCAGCATACAACAATAAAGAATTCATAAACAGCTTTCAAAATAGGCAAGGCACACAACTAACTTTTTCGGCAGGGGAAATCTGCTCCTATTTATTGCTATTGGCGAGACATCAAAAAATGTCGAGGCCTTTCCATTTCAGGAACATTTCCTATTGGTCACATATATCGATTACGTAATACTGAAGAAGAGAAGCAAACATTGCCAGCTCCATTAATTAAATCGAGACAAATATCGTTAAGTTCAGCAACTTTTACGCGAAATATAGACAAATTTTGTCGCCAAAACTCGTCAGCTAAGTGCTGTTGCCAATATTTGGCGAGAAAAATACCAAACTTTAGGTTTAACGTTGGAAAATCCCAAAAGTCAATATCTCGCGTTCTAGTCAATCGATTTGTATGCAACAGAATGCAAATTTTAATTAATTGCCGCGTAGAATACTCATTTTAGCCTAATTAACCTTAGAAGAGCAGATCATCCCATTATACCAATATAGTGCATGAATCTTGTTGTATTTAGAATTTTTGCGACCCTGTAAAATAACTGCCGAATTCAATCCTGCCATTTTCTACTGAATGCATAAAGACGCAAGTAGATCAATTTTGTATGCAATGATTTCGAACGACAACGATGTTAAAACTAATCACATACATCAATCTCTTTCGCATCAAATCAGAACAACAAAATGAAACGGAAAGCTTAAATTCAAGTGAAATTTTTATTAAATAAATGAGTTTTTGAAGCCTATTTTTAGGTACAAATATTGACTTTACGAAACGAGTATCATGACTGCTTCATTAAGCAGAAGTGCATTAAACGTTTTATGGCAATGTACATTGCCCTTTTAAAGGCAGTTAAAAGAACTTAGCAAGCAAGTTATCATGTATAATGGCAGATTAAAATGACAGGGTCAGTTTTATTTTTCTTCTTCAATCAGCAAAATCGCGAAAGAACAGCCTATAAAACTCTAGAAGATACCTCGCATGTTCCTTTTCCATTTTAACCATTTGGAATTTTCGATCTGGAGTTTAATGACTGAACTGAGGTAGAGAAAATTGGAATCGCTTTTGAGAGATTCATGCGACATTTAATAGTTCATTCAGAATCTTTTGTGGACTGAAACGAAAGTGAAATTGAAAATTGAATTCTGTAACGTTTTCCTTTCCAATGTGTGATTAGAAAGATAGGGTTTGTAACACGATGCTATTAAGTGGATATACACTTGGAAATCACACGAAAACATTAAATTGTGCGATAGCATTACACGATTGGATATCTATAAATAAATACAGAATAGTAAATTATCTTTAATGCATAGTTTCCTAGACAGTTTCCGATTCAAATTTATTAATACTGGATGATTTTAGGAAATTAATTTCGTTGAATGAGAAGATTGCGAGTCTGCAAAATAAATAAATAAATAAATAAATAAGTAAATAAAACTGTTTCTAATATGATGAGTTCTAATAAAATATATTTGACTTTTAAGAGAAGATTAGATTTATTCACAATACAGATGGTTGAATGAATCTACATTTTCTATAGAACCTTAAAACTTAAATTAGAATAAGCTAAAATTTGCATCTACAGTTAAAAAAAAAGCGTCCCCAACTTGGATACTACCACTTCCTGTGGGAGGCGCAAAATGTGTGTATCCAGCATTCCTAGATTTCAGTTAAGTCATTTTCAACAGTTCATTGTACCCTATTTCTTTCGGTGCCTGTTTTTATGCTGAAATGTCAATCAAAAAGCCTATTAAAACTAAAGCTGGCTAATCTGTGTGAATATGGGCTCCATGTGAAGAAAGTTTCTTTTAAACAGCCTCTGACCTTAGGAGCAAGAATAAACTAGTCAACAGTAATTTATCGATTGATAAACATTCTTCACGCTTCGTTCGTTTCCGAAAGAGAGCCCGTGATTGTCACCACTCTAAAATAAAAGAAAACTGAATTAGTTACTCATTAAGAGTGAAAAAGGTACTCGCGAAGTATCTGGCCTCGCAAGAAATCAATATTCAGTCATCTTAAGGAAATAACACCTTTATAAAGTGAATAGTGACTCTTCCCAAAGTAATTTGTTTGAAAGGGGTCACTTTTTACACGCTCAGGGTTTGAATATGTTCACACTTCTAGAGAGTGAACACCGTGGCTGACATTTCACTCATTAAGAGTGGCAGTTCTCTTTCTTTTTACAGTAAAAAACAAAAATAATTACAATGAATAGTTCTAGATCTCAAATTCGCTATCTTCAACTTTATTACCAGGACGCGGTACTGGTCCATTAAGCTTTGTCCAAGAGTCGCCGAACGTGATGATCATTTGTGAAAGGGCACCCAATGGGCGACAATCATTACCCCCAACAAGGACATACCCATGACCGAAATCAAACACAGACCCAAAGTGCGGTATAATGATACGTTAAACATTACCCCACCGGATCTTCAATAGTTGAATCGATCGTTTTAATTTTTAAAACCACAAAAGTCATATTTAAGAAAAAAAAATATTTTTATTGGTACATTTCACGTCATATAATCCGGTGGTTGAGGCATTGGATTGGAAACCGGAAGACTGCAGGTTCGATTTCGACGTACCATTGAACATCATCGTATACCTGTTGTGCATGTATTGTACACGCTAAAATCACTGGCTCTGAAAGTCTCTTCGGCGGTCGCTAGTAGTAGTAGAAAGTGTCAATATTCAGAAGTCTCCCCAATTTTCAGATGAAAATCCAAATTGTACAACACGAAGAAGGACACATGTAGTTCTAAATGACACATTAGATATCCTCTTCTGGTGAACAAATAAACTGTACTATCTTTTGGCAGGCCAGTCTGTAATTCACAGGCCGTATGTTGGACGAAACAACCCTTTTACACGTGAATATTTTTTTCCCCCAGAACGTGCCATACAGAATGTAAGATGTCCAGTCTGGATGGCTCGCAAAGAACAGAATTTCTTGGCATCATTATCCACAAGAGTGCAGCAATGGAATCCGTGGAATCAGCAACATTCATCTTGAAGTCCTCGGTTCTGGCTGGTTCTTCATCATAGCCTGCTTCTGCAGTAAGATCTCTATAAGATTTGGTCACTCATCACTCTTCTACAGGCATACCATTAAAGTAACGTATTGTTGGAAGGGTGCAAATAATAACAAAATCCTGATTTTTCATTTTTCCTGAAAAAAAATAATAAATAGATAAATTGAACCAAGAAAGATGATTCCCGTCGAACTCATCATGAACACTTCCTGACACAATCTCGTTTAGGCAAATACTTGATGAATAATAAAGCTGGATCGTTCCCTTTGCCAATGACTGCCCAACGCGTCTTCAAGACGTAAAAAAGAACTTGTTTCAGCAGAGAAGACTCAAAATTATTTATTTTTAATTACTGGAAATGGATTCGGAGCATAACTAACGTGACCATTTATTTTTTCCTTCAAAACGGGACATCTACTACTTTTCTGGTAATAGTGTATTTATTTTCTTCCTCAAAACGGGGCATTTATTTTTTTTAAGGTAATAGTGTAGGGAGACTGAATTTACAGGTCTAAGTATCTTTTAGTTGTTAAGAAAACGTGCAAAAAAGCTTGTGTTAATGTTAATATCAAAATAAAATGAAAAGAAACTTTGCCAAAGTGCACATGTACTATAAAAAGTGGTTGCAAGACATACGTTTCAGGTGGTACTAGGAGTAGGTCCTTCTTGAAGTTCAAAAACACCATCCGACACAAGGCAGGGAGGTAAGAAAGTGAAAAATGTAAACAAAAGGACACACAGAAAAAGGAAGTTGTCATTCGGAAGGAACAAAATTCTTAGAAAACCAGAGGGAAAAGGGAAAATAAAGTAGAGTTCGGAGGAGGGGGAGGACTAAGCAAAAGAGGAACATGACTTTAAAGAAAGAAATAAAAATTAAATAAATTGAAATAGTTGACAAGAAAAGAACAAACACAAAAGCAATACATCCCCCGGCGTTTTCTTTTCGTCTCGAGAGGGGAGGAAGGTCAGTTTTTTTTTTTTTTTTTTTTGCAGACACTGCCGTTGGATGATTTTTAGATTTTTAGCGGCCTTTCTTGAAATCGTTACCGTGGATTGCTCTCATTCTAAAAACGGGACATTGCAGGGGACATTTTCTAAAAACGGGACATTATGGTGTCCCAAAGCTGTGCTTAGGGACAACGGGACAAGCCACCTAAAAAAGGGACTGTCCCGTTCAAGACGGGACGTATGGTCACCTTAAGCATAACCCAACTTTGTGAAGGGGAGAGAGTGCCGAAGAAAGAAATTGTTCTAGGGTGCTTTGTCTGTACTGTAGACGCTGTTTTGCATAACACTATATTGCATGTAATAACAAGAATTCTAAATCATTTCTTTCCTGCATTACCTGTATTCATGATAAAATAATTTCTGAAATCCTGCCGGCCTTGATAGTTGATTTCTTCCTATTTTATTAGCACTTGCTTTTCTGGTTCATAGGAGTTCTGGTCATTTGATGAACTTTCGATTGTAAGTCAATGAAAGAAGTATACATGCATACTTTAATGGTTGGTCGAGTAGGGTGCAAGACCTTCTAATATCGTTCTATTTCTTTTTCCACCAAAACTCTGCCCGAAGTCGACATCAGTCATTTTAAGTGTAACTCGCAACCATACAATTCTCGAAGGCAGAATAAAAGATTTTAAACTAAACTCAAGTACGTTCCTTTAGTTTTTGTAATGTAACAAGTAGTTGGAATATGCTTTTTTGTTGTTGTTGTTTACATGGGGTAATTTGTCGAAGCGTGTACAAACTTCTGAGGAATTGGAAGAAGAACCAAAATGACAATGCAATGTGGAATCCGCAAACGCCGTCGTCTTGCACTAGTTATCAATCGTTCTCTAAAAATTGTTGAAGTGATGGTAAGCTTTCAGAGCATGGTTAACGAAAAATTAATTGATCTTTCACGAAAATTTTTTTAAACTAGAATTGATGCTTCTGAAATCCTGTTTCGTTTCAACGACAGAATACTCGCAAGCCCGTTGTTAAGAAATGTGGTTAGAAAGTTGAACGACCAATTCAAAAATGTTACAAAGTGAACTTCGACAATGACGTTTGTGACCCAACATTTCTGTGTCTTTCCGGTTAGTCTTTCAGTAGCCAACCTCTCACAGATGTTAAATCCCATTTAAGCGAATCGTCCTGTGTATATATATATATATATATATAGTCGAAATCATTATTGATAAGAACTAAAGGAAAAGGTGAAGGGAGAATTTCTACGAACCAAAAATAAAAACATAGTTTTTCTGACTTCTGTTTACATGATATCGAAGTCGCGGCACGTCTAAATACGTGACAGCACGCCAATGTCACATCCCATGTCCCCAAAATGGGTTTTAAAAAAAATAAAGAGTAATCGTCCTGTTTACTTTTTCTAACTGCATAGGAAGAAAGAAGAAAAATAAAACTGGCGGACACAATGATGAGAACAGACGGAATATGAATGGCGTTATCTACCGCACACTAATCAATGACAGACCGCAAGTAAATAAAAAAAAAACAGGGCTCCGAATAATGTATGGGGCAAAGGGAAGGCGCCCCGGCGAAATAAGAAACTGAGGCGTATCACCTTCCACTTCCTTTATATTTATGACACCTTTGAACAATGCGCCTGCTCCGTTGCGGCCGAGAAGTTCAATGAAAGCCGAAATGGACTGATGAGTAAGTTCGGGGCCACGCCTCTTGCGTAGGTTACTTTTCGAAGCTTCACTATTCCACTTCCACTCAACTTATTTAACCCTTTGAGGCACAACCCTTTCCCAATGCTGAAAAAAAGGGCAGCCGTTGCCATCGCTCGACTTAACTACCAGCAAGATGGCGGACGATCGAAACATTCATCGCGTGGCACGCGATGAACGTGCACAGCCAGCTGCGCCAAGAAAGGGTCTCTAGATCTGTGGCACACGATGAACGTTTCGATCGTCCGCCATCTTGCTGGTCGTTAAGTCGAGCGAGGGCAACGGCTGCCCTTTTTCCTGCATTGGGCAATATATCCAGCTGTTCTCGCATTCTTCCATTTTTCAGCAGATGTCAGTGCTGTTTAAAAATAATCGTAACCATTTTTTTACGGGAAATGACGTGCTCAAAAGTAAAGGATTTTCGTGGAGCTATGTCACCCGCAACTACTTTTATAGAAATCTAGTCTATTCTTCGTGACCGGCAACAGCCAAAACGTCAGAGTTGGGTGTTCCCAGAGCGGGAACACTGCGCCTTAAAGGGTTAAAAATCTCAACTTGTTCATTTCATTTTTAAAATAGTCATTTGCGCAACTTAACGAAAACCATTAGTCACATTTCGCAAAATCCCTTTAAAGTTCTTTTACCGCTTTATGCATAGAAATAACATGCAAAATAACAACTGTTCAAAAACTACTTAGATAATACGCTAACGGATGCGCTACCAAAATCGACGGTATTTCCACGGTGCGAACGGCAAGAGCTAGATTTAAACATTAGAGCAATAATAATAACGCATGTGCAAAAATCCAAATGAACAGTTCAATGACGTCCAATGACGAAGCCAGCTAAAATGCGCCAACTTTCAACCAGCGTTCGAGCCCGAACGGTGCGTCGTAGAAAAAAAAAAAACCTAAATAGGAAAATTTTATGTACTTTTATTGTGTAAGTTAATATTATTAACAAAAAGTTGGTGGTTTTCGAGGTATAAGCAAGAAATCGGCAAAAGATGAGATTTTTTTTTACCATTTTTGGCGATTTTTACTTTCCGAACATGTACCATGTAAGGAAAGTATTTTAATCATGAAAAAATTCGAATTCGAGATTTTGGTGTTTTGACACGTTTTGGGGTCTTCTGAATTCATTTATGCTATTTTTACGAGATGTATGTATGTATGTGTGTATGTGTGTGTGTATGTGTGTTTGTGTGTATGTGAGTGAACACGATAGCTCCTGAACGGGGCATGCGATTGAGCTCAAATTGGGTATATATGTTGTAAACCACCGTCGCAAGACCGGTATTGATTTTGGTGTGTATAGGACTTGCAGTTTTTCTACAGGGCTACGACCAAGATTTGTTTTACATTATGGCGTATGGGGAGAAATTCTTGAAAGTGCGCTAGCGTTTAAACGGTACATTCGATGGAGCTCAAATTGGGTATACATGTTATAAACCACCTTCGCAAGACCAGTCTTGATTTTGATGTGTATAGGACTTACAGTTTTTCTACAGGGCTACGGCAAAGATTTCTTTTACATTATGGCCTATGGAGGAAAATTTTGGAATGTGCGCTAACGTTTAAACGGTACATTCGATTGAGCTCAAATTGGGTATACATGTTATAAACCACCATTGTAAGACCGGTATTGATTTTGATGTTTATAGGACTTATAGTTTTTCTACAGGGATAAAATAAAGATTTCTTTTACATTATGGCCTATGGGGAGAAATTCTTGAAAGTGCGCTAGCGTTTAAACGGTACATTCGATTGAGCTCAAATTGGGTATACATGTTATAAACCACCATTGTAAGACCGGTATTGATTTTGATGTTTATAGGACTTATAGTTTTTCTACAGGGATAAAATAAAGATTTCTTTTACATTATGGCCTATGGGGAGAAATTCTTGAAAGTGCGCTAGCGTTTAAACGGTACATTCGATCGAGCTTCAATTTGGTATATATGTTTGAATTATTCATCGATTAAAATTTATTTAAATGCTTGGTCATGATCTTAATCGTAAGTGTTCGGAAAGTCGAGTGGAGTCACTCCAGATTTTTTCAATGTTGCGTCACGAAATTTTGGTGGAAAACATCATATTCGGATTCCGCACCCCAAAAAACATACAGAACCGAATAAATCAGAACTACCCCAAAACTTTCCTAGTAAAACGACAATTTTACGGGACTAATGTGCGAAAATCCAAATGAACAGTTCAATGACATCCAGTGGTGCAAGTATAAGTCCCGCAGTTAGCTAGATTACAAAATAACAATAATGGATACGCAAAAATGCAAGATCTTCCGGACTTTTTCACGGCTTAATATCGAGTTTACAGAACTTGGCGCATTCATCGCCCATCCAAAAAATGTCACCATGCATTGTTCTGAAGCACATTTTAGCCATTTGCTGTTTCAACATCGACTTTTAGGATGACCCCCAGAATGTGTAGCGACCCTAACATAAATTAATTGAATCCCAAATACTCTTAAAACAAAGAAACACGATTTTCATTGAAATAAGTTTAGAAATTGAGTCAATACTGCACTGAGTATAAATAACAGTAAAGAATGGGGCAGCGAAGCTGGCAGCCTTGGCGGCTAGTACATGTAAAAACGCTTATGAAACAAGAAAAATAAATTATGCCGAGTGCATTGAATATCCGCAGTGGCGGATTAATGCAAGTTTGTCGGGGGGGGGCGGTTTGCCTGTCGGTGGTGGCGGTTAGTTAGAATATTGTCATATACGTCCATTTTACGGAAGTAAAATAGGATCTTTTATATTAATTTCTTTTGTCTCGGGGGGGGTTCGCCCCCTCCGCCCCCCCCCTATAATCCGCCCTTGGAATATCGAATATCTGCAAATGCGCCTTTCCGCTACTGATTGGCGTATGATTATTGATAATCTCTCATCGTTGGAAAGACACCAGACATTTTGGTGTCTTTTGTTCCGCTGCTATCTCCTCGCCATTTAGAGACGTTTTAGTTCTAAAATATCGAAAGTCTGCACTTAACGTAAAATCGATATTCTGAATCCAGAATCAGAATTCTGAGTAGGACTTGCTGGTAGCTAGCAACATAGAAATTTGTGCCACCGTGCATATATTTTGTGCCACCGTTTAGTATTCAAAGACTCAAAAAAGCAACAACAAGGTGCAGAAGGGGAGTCGCTAGTATAGCACGTCGTAACGAAGAGTTGTAACGTCGCAAAAAAAAAAAAAAAAAAAAATTAAATTTGGCAACACGAGAAAACTATATCATATTTTTATGAAATACATGGTGAAATGAGATAGATGTAAGGACGATGAAATTCACAGCAAAAATGCATTCAATTACAATACGTAAAAATTTAAAAGAAATTAGAAAAAATTGGGGAACGGTATGAGTAATGTGACCATTTATTTTTTTCTTCAAAACGGGACATCTACTACTTTTTTGGCAATAGTGTATTTATTTTCTTCCTCAAAACGGGACATTTGCTGTTTTAAGGTAATAGTGTTAGGAGACTGAATTTGCAGGTGTGGGTATCTTTTAGTTGCTAAGAAAACGCGCAAAAAAGCTTGTGTTAATGTTAATATCAAAATAAAATGAAAAAAAAATTGCTAAAACACACATATACTATAAAAAAATAGTGCAAGACGTACGTTTCGGGTGGTACAAGGGGTAGGCCCTTCTTCGACTTCAAAAACACCATCCGACACAAGGCAGGAAGGTAGGAAAGTGAGAAATGTAAACAAAATGACACACAGAAAAAAGGAAGTTGTCATTCGGAAGGAAAAAAATTCTTGAAAACCAGAGTGAAAAGGGAAAATAAAGTGGAGATCGGGGGAGGGGGGGAATAAGCAAAAAGGAACATGACTTTAAAAAAGAAATACAAATTAAATAAATTGAAATAGTTGACAAAAAAGAACATTAAAAGAACAAACACAAAAACAATACATCCCCCCGGCGTTTTCTTTGCGTCTCGAGAGGGGAGGGAGGGAGGTCAGGTTTTTTTTTTTACAGACACTGCCGTTGGATGAATTTTAGATTTTTAGCCGCCTTTATTGAAATCGTTACCGTGGGTTGCTCTCTTTCTAAAAACGGGACATTGCAGGGGACATTTTCTAAAAACGGGACATTACGGTGTTCCAAAGCTGTGCTTGGGGACAACGGGACAAGCCACCTAAAAACGGGACTGTCCCGTTCAAAACGGGACGTATGGTCACCTTAGGTATGAGTCTATATAATTGCATAGTAAGTGATGCGGGTTCCTCTTTTCTGTTACTTGTTTCAGTAGACAGTTAACAAACCCAGACAGAGCTTAATAAGTGCCCGGAGTAGTATTTTTCCGGGAATTTGTGCTTGCGGTTTCGAGATTGCACTTGCTGCAGTACTATCGCCAGTTCTTGTAAACAACTCGAGCTAGAATCAGGGTGACCAGAATTAGCGACTTTGTCGCTCTTTCAATGATTTTTCATGAAAAATATAAACGTCAGTTCTTTCTTCAGTGACTTAAAAAAACAGTGACTTTTCAGTGATTTTTCAAAAATTCAATAGTTTTTAAGTATATTCCCGTACCTTTTTTGTTCCGCTGCTATCTCCTCGCCATTTAGAGAGTTTTTGATTCTTAAATATTGAAAGTCTGCACTTAAAACATAGATAAAGTCAATATTTTGAATCCAGAATCAGAATTCTGAGTAGGACTTGCTGGTAGCTGGCAACATTGAAACTGCGTGTTATTTTCTTTACAATTGAAAAATTATGGGAGAAAGTAAGACCATAGATTATATATAAAAAAGACAACACTTTGGTAACCCTAACTTGTCACAGTAGCTAGCTTGTAGCAAAATCTCACAAGCATTACTTTTGCTCATCTAACTCCCCTTAGTTTTCGATGGAGCATATCTGGCCTGCGCGCTCATTTCCGTTTTCATCGTTAGATTTTTAAGAAAAACTGATATACTAGCTTGATATAAGCTGCAATTTTACGTACAGTTAACAGGTATAAGTGTTATAGAAAAACTGGTATACGCTGCATGTGGAGGCAATTTATGATTTGTTAAAGACTCTGGAATAACTTTTCACAGGACAGTGGGTTTTTTTCGCATATTTTAAAACTGTACTTCCTAAAATGAGGAATATTCCAATGTATCCACATCCATTATGTTTTGGCATTTTGTTAATGTCTGTTTGGGTTTTGTTATGCATATGTCTACAGTAAATTTCGCTTGTAGTTTACACTTACCAATCGCCAGATGTGGTGATAAAGTCTGGCCTCTTAGCGCATTTTTACGCCACAATTTGCATGTTTCATCCTTACCCGAGATTTCCAACGGGTTTTGAACGGGGAAGCGTTCTCTAGCAAATTTCTGCTCTCTGAGTGCGGCTCATAAAAGATCGCAATATAGAAAACCCAAGTACGATTTACTGGCTTATTTTACCACAAGTCTGATTGTACTTAATGTAAGTCATCAATTGTAAAAGTCTTGTAAATCATTTGATATTATGTTTCTTATTTAAATTCCCCCATGTTTAAGCAGAAGAAACTAGTTCATTTACTTATTTTCGTGAAATATGTCAAACTGTCTAATCTCGAGAAGTTGTGTAGAATCACACAAATCGAATTTATTTTCATATATGACATAAAATATTGCACAGTTTATTCATCTCACGCCAAATTTTGGTTGTACGTCGTCTCGTTTTTGACTGGGGTAAAAGAAATTAGTTCAGTTAGTTTACTTCGTTAAATTCACATACTTTTCTAATGGAGTAATAATGTAATTTACAACGAGGCTAGAAAGAAAAATTCTTTAAATAGGACCATTATAGAGAAACGGAATCGTACGTTAAAATTGCACTCAGATACTTACGGTTAAAAGCGTTTTAGATTTGCATGTACCGTATTGGCCCGAATATAACGCGATGTTTTTGGACTGATCATTTCCCTTTAAAAAACTTGACATGCGCTAAATTCGAGGTCTAAATATAGAATTCCAGAATTTTTCCAATTATCTTGATGAAAAATTTCGGTAATACGGCTAATACGGTAGTATTTTTTATAAATACTTCATCCGAAAAACCAATATTCAACTTAACCGATATTTCTTGACTTAACTACTAGCAAGATGGCGGACGATCGAAACGTTCATCGCGTGCCACAGATCTAGAGACCCTTTTTTAGGCGCAGCTGGCTGTGTGGCACAGCCAGCTGTCGTCAAAAAAGGGTCTCTAGATCTGTGGCACGCGATGAACGTTTCGATCTTCCGCCATCTTGCTGGTCGTTAAGTCGAGCGATGGCAACGGCTGCCCTTTTTTCAGCGTCGCTAATATATATATATAATGCTTTATTACTGTAATACAGAGAAATTCGAATAGCTGAGAATTTCGCAGAATTACTAGCTGGCCGCAGTAAAAACTAACTGATAATTACCAAACCGTAACATTCTAAGGTTAACCATCCGTTATAAGTAGACAATCGTAAATAAGAAAAGATTGTAGACAGTGGCTGAAATGTGTGTGAGCACGGTGATTTTGTTCATCGTTACGGTTGGTATCAATCGATCGGAACGAATACCGCATTGAGTAATTTTTCCTACATATTTCGAGATTAATATGTCAGTTTTCAAAATTATAAGCAAATTCTTATTTGGTTATCTTTACGGAATATGAGCAAACATTTTCAAAAGCTCACGTGAAGGATATATTTTAAATAGCTTTGGTGGCATCTGGATATATTTCCTGTCTTTTTATTATTGTTTTTAGACAATTTCGGTATGCGTGTTACTTTTTTATTTTATTGTGATATTACGTAATACTTTTCATCGTTGTTCGAAATTGTTTAGTTACCTTGCTGTGTTTGCCTGTTTGTACCTTATAATGAGCTCTAATTTCTAGAAATACGATCCAATACTTGAAAAAAATATGTTAATATTAAATATAGCACATTCTGGATTGAAAATTGTGTCCTTGGTATTTATAACTTCTTCGAATCGGTACACAAAAACAATTTCAGTTCGTTACATCCTAATATATTACGATAAATAATTACGATATTTTAAGTTTAATTCTGTAATTTGTTTTTGTAGTCATATATGCTGGGATATGGTTTTCACTTAAAAACTTGATGAGCCTCAGGGTTTTTGATTTGCAGAACCTATGGAGAACTACGGAGCACAGTTTTAAGGCCACTGTTGTAGGTTGTCCTCATAGGCACTGCATGACATTTTTTGGGGGGCATATAAAAATCAAGAGCTGAAAAGGGAATTTTTTATTTTAAATGTTTGAATAAAAAGATTTTGAAATCATGGTAATGGACACGTGCCATCCCCCTTCACCTGGCGATATGCCAACGACTGTCCTCTAGATTCATGGATGTCTATTCATCCACCTTACGTTTTTTTGAAACCTTTGGTGACATAAGAATGACTACTATCATTAGTTCTTTTCATTCTAATGAACTCCTAAATAATAAAGTTATCCGCGATGCTAAATTCGAAATGTCACCTTTTGGTGGCGTGAAACGTCCTCTCTCCTGACTTCCATACTGATTATATGCCGAAGACAGAAATGTCCAGTTTTAGAACAAAATTAGGAATCAGTGATTCAGAAGGCGATCTCCCAACAGAAACTGACCGTTAGAAAAAAAAAATATATTTCACTGCATAATTTTAAAAACAGTTCATTGACAATTCTACAGAACGACCGACGGTGCGACAAATTAGGACTTAACATGGAGTCATAAATTACAAGCTTCAAAATTCGAAAACTTAACTAATAATCCTATTGTTCTTTATCTCGGCTTGGTGATAAATGGAAAAGACGCACGGTTGCCATTACTCGGAACAGCAACTCGTAACTTGGATAAGCAAGATTGGAACCCGTGTCCGAAATGTCTCTTAATATGACTCCAGTGTCGCCTCTGTATCTCTAGCGCATTTATAAATAGGAAGGGTTTAACGTGTTCACCACCAGTCCAAGCGTATTTTTAGATGTGGGAATTAAACTCCATCATACATTCGATATGACTTCCTGGAAAGTTTTGTCAACAGCTGCATATCAAAACTAACAGGATGAAACTTTTATACTGGGAGAACTTCCGAGTTTAAATTCTCTTTTTTTATTTTGATTCCATGACTTGAAACATTTTATTTTAAATCCAAGTAAAGTTTGGTTAACTGGAATAAGCGAGTGTGAAGCGGTGGGCGCATGCTTTATTTCATGGAAGTTATGACAGTCTCGAAAATTTTAACGGACGTGTAAATCGTTATACACTACTGGCCAAAAGTATTGCAAGTTTCAGAAATCTAACCCTTTTCAAGATTAAGCCCCCTCTCCCCCGTCAAAATTAAAAATCAATATAATTGATATTTTTTAATGTCAACATGTTAAATTAATTACTTCAAAGACAAGATAGCATTAAGTTAAAGAACAAAAATAATTATTTAATTTATTGAAAAAATAGCATAAAAATATATAGGTTATTATAGAAATCATAATCCATTTTGGCTCGCCGGAATAAAATTAAATAAAGAATTCATTTCAAGTTATTCTGCAAAAAGAGGATAATAAATAAATGCAATTGAACTAAAGATCATTTATTATGTTGCTGAGCAGCCTTGACTTTGATCACAACAGCCACTCTTTTAGATATGGAATCCACAATGTTTTACAACACTTCCTTCGGTGTTTCATGGTGCCAACTTAAATTATTGGTTCCTGAAGCTCTCATTTTGTTTTTTGGTGATTTTCAGATGTATTCTTTCCAATTATACTACATAAATTCTCAAAAATATTTAAATCTGGCAAATTTCCTGTCCATTTTTTCTGGGCTTATTCTTGAAACGATGGTTAGATTTCTCAAGCTTGCAATGCTTTTGACCTGTAGTGTAATATTAAAATAAGTTCCTTGTATTTATCTGTGATAGAAAAATCAATACATATAAAATTATTTTGAATTATTAAATACAACGAACGAATAACATTTGCATACAGGGGCGGCCCTAGGGTACGTGGCGCCCCTTTGCAAACGTAAAAAAGACTCTCCCTTTTATGCTCTACTCAGTTTTTGAGTTCGAAATGGCGCCCTTTCGATGACGGCGCCCCTATGCTATGCTTACCTTTCTTAGCGTGTCGGGGGCCCACCCCTGTTTTCATACTTAGCTAACTTCACATATCTACTGTTGCATGTAGTTACAGCAAATAACAAAATTATTTTCAAACATGAAACGTCTTATAACACAACCTTATCCTTGATTTCGTTAATTCTGTCCAAACATTTTAAGGTACACCGCTTGCTTTGCGTATAGAATGTGTAGGATTCATCAGTATAAGATTTTGTCTCACTTGCAAACAGTACCTCAACTAGAGTTCACAGCACCTGGAGCAAATTTTAAATTTGGCACCCTTCTCAGCACGATGCCTGGAGCAGACCATAATATTGGAGAGCCTTTTTTTGAAACCACTTATTTTGGCGGCCCTATTAATACAGTGTACGGGGCACGGGCCCCGTTTGCCTCCTCTAATTGTATCTTTGGTTGTAAATTACAAATTCAATAAAATTTTATGTTCATATATTGTATAAACCTGTTATGTAGCTAGCACATTGTTGGTTTCAAAAATTTTGGATGTATATCGGATCGAAATTGATTAAGATCGTATTTAACCTTTTTTTCCTTCATTGTTACCGCTTTTTAATCCATTAAATCAGCATGTTAACTGCGGTTTAGTTAAATTCTTCATTTCCATAAAGTTTCTTATCATTATCTAACTTAACGTTCATCCAATCAGGAATTATAACATATTATGACCCGTCCAGACGTATTTGTGAACTAATGACCCTCTAATGACTTCACTAAGACTCGCTAAAAAAGTTTGTTAACACTGCATATTTAAATCATGATTTCATGTCAACGGTTAGCACATACATCGGCTATTGACGAATTGAAGTTAGTATTCGGTACTATTGAGTGAGAACTAGTCATAAGATATCTCGTTCGCTACTGTCTTTTAATTTTCTCACAACATTTCTTTATTCTTTATTTATTTTTCTATCTTCATGTAGACTTGAGAATATTTTGTTCTAGTATCCTTCGAAACGTAATGTAGAGTTTTATTTTGCAATTATATGTGCTTTTTGTAACTTAATTTAGTTGTTTGTAAGACTAATTTTTGTCTGGATGAATTTTCGTATTCTGAGTGCTTTGATTTGGGGTTACGGGTACAATCATTGTATAATCACGAAATCTGATTGGAGAGAAACCCCCTATGTGATACCCCTTTTAACCCTTTGAGGCGCACCCTTTCCCAATGCTGAAAAAAAGGTCAGCCATTGCCATCGCTCGACATAACTACCAGCAAGATGGCGGACGATCGAAACGTTTATAGCGTACCACAGATCTAGAGACCCTTTTCGACCGCCATCGATCGTCCGCCATCTTGCTGGTAGTTAAGTCGAGCGAATGACAACGGCTGCCCTTTTTCCAGCATTGGGCAATCTATCCAGCTGTTCTCGCATTCTTCCATTTTTCAGCAGATGTCAGTGCTGTTTAAAAATAATCGTGACCATATTTTGACGGTAAATGACGTGCTAAAAAGTAAAGGATTCTCGTGGAGCTATGTCCCCCGCAACTATTTTTATAGAAATCCAATCTATTCTTCGTGACTGGCAACAGTCAAAATGTCAGAGTTTAGTGTTCCCAGAGCGGGAACACTGCGGGTTAAATGGTTAAAAAGATCCTATTGTCAACTTCAATGTCAAAATCCAGATTGGAGATTTTTTTTTTTCAAGCTTGTGAAACTAACTGAGCATGACACGCCGCAAAGCTTATTACTTGACAGATGTGGCAACGGTGATCGCAGGAGGAAAATATTACTGTAACACAATACTGAGAAAACTGTCCGGACATTATCTCTATCGATCAATCTGCTATTGCCATAAGTGTAGGAAGCAGTGATAGATACCGAAAACTCTTTTCTACATCGGACCAAGAAATATCAACCGAGGGCACGTGCCCCGTACTCATAAGTGATCATAAATACTATCATTGATAGGGTGTTTTCCTCGATAAGATCTCCTTGTATCATTTTGAGTTGGATGACCTAAGCAGGAAAGACAAATCGTGTCCAACGCATCGATCATAACGCATTTTCCAGCAGGAGGCCGTCTTATTCCTTTGTCACACACTTCACAATACCTCCTGGCACTCCTTGTCACGTTATATCACATAAGCGTAAACTGACAAATTCGGAAACAAGGCAATCAAGTTACATTTCGTATTTTATTTTGAAACGTTAGCTATGTGCTTTAATGACATTAGTGAGGAAAATTTTAATTTAACTGAAGAATTTGCTACTGCTGCCATAATCTCAGAGCCAAACCTGAATGCCTTTCTCAAAAACAAAAGAATATAAATGGAAAAAAAATCGTAATTTCTTTTAGCCCCGTTTAACCCTTTGAGGCGCAACCCTTTCCCAATGCTGAAAAAAGGGCAGGCGTTGCCATCGCTCGACTTATACAGCTGGACTTATACTCGACTTATACTCGACTCGACAACTGGCTGTGCGCGCGCACAGCCAGCTGTCGTCAAAAAAAGGGGTCTCTAGATCTGTGGCACGCGATGAACGTTTCGATCGTCCGCCATCTTGCTGGTCGTTAAGTCGAGCGATGGCAACGGCTGCGCTTTTTTTTCATCATTGGGCAATCTATCCAGCTGTTCTCGCGTTCTTCCATTTTGCAGCAGATGTCAGTGCTGCTTAAAATTAATCGTGACAATTTCTTTACGGGAAATGACGTGCTAAAAAGTAAAGGATTCTCGTGGAACTATGTCACCCGCAACTATTTTCATAGAAATCAAATCTATTCTTCGTCACTGGCAACAGTCAAAACGTCAGAGACACAAACTGTCACAATTTCAAGATCCTCCTCCTTCCCCTCTCCAAGCGGACCATACTTTGTGGATGAACTCTCACGATTCAGAGATCTGCGCGGACGGAAACTTGCAAGCCTGATCCCGTAACGGAAATGCAGGACTAAGCAACGGCCCGGGCCACCCGTAACAGGAATAAAATCTAATATATAAAATTCTCGTGTCACGGTGTTAGTTACCATACTCCTGCGAAACGGCTCGACCGATTTTAATGAAATTTTATATGTGTATGTGTTAGGTCTGAGTATAGGTTTTTAACTATGTCTCATACCCCTAAGTCATAAGAGCGGTCCACCCCAAAATTTTTAGCACCAGAGTGCTATTCATTTCAATCAGGTTTTTTGTGTAGACATTAGCGCTTCGAGTCACTTTTCAAAAGTGTTTGCCAGATAACGTGGAGAGAGGGGGGGGGCGTTAATAAAATGTTGGAAGTCGCAAAAGGTTTGCAATTTTTGATAAATGATCGCTAAATGTGGTGCCAAAACGTGACAATTTATTATAAATATATTTGGAGTATAGTTAGAAAACGCCTGGCGTATATTGTAAAACAGTTTTATTAGGCGATTTTAATATAGATTTCTATTCCGAAAAAGTGTTTTGTGGAACAAGAAAGGAAAAAACGGTACACTCACGGATTATGATGCCATTCCAAACAGTATTTAAAATGTCTTGGCGGTATAGTTGGAATATGCCTATAGGACGAATATGCCTGGCGAAGATTGTAAAACAGTTTCAGTAGGCGATTTTAAGATAGATTTCGATTCCAAAGATGTGTTTTATGGTACAAGAAAGAGTTGATTCCTATTTTAACGCCCCACTCTCACCAACCTAAAAGATCCCCGTACTTGGCGAGCTTTGCAGTCAGGGTCTCTGGGAGTTATGCACAAGTTTCAACGGTACTTACGTATTATGCTGGCGGTCCGCCAAGACAAGCAATTTTTCACCAAGATAAATGCCGGGCACATGAAACTGTTGATGGTTTGGAATACGATTGGCATTAGTTTGCCAGCAAATTTGACGAAAAAGTAGTTTGGCGGAAGTGACCGCCTGGATAATACGTAAGTACCGTTTCAACGCTCCCAAAAGAACTAGATGAAAACTAAAGTAAACTAATTAGTGATAAACGCACCAGTTAAGGAATTTGGAGACACATAATTATTAAAACTACATTAATTGGCAATCCAAAATAAATAAAAGTGTAACGGCATGCTGTAGTTACATGTTGTTACAAATCGCCATTTTAATTCTAAATTACGATTGCCACATCAATGCAAAAAATCGTCATGGTAACTGCATATGTTTAATGATCGCCACCTTGACGAGAGTCGAGGCGTTAAAGTAGGAATCGACCCAAGAAAGACAAACACGGTACACTCATGAATTATGATGCACATTCGAAACAATATATATGTTTCGAATATATATTGTAATTGTTTGACACGGACAGTTCACACGGATGTTTTTCACACGGACAGTTATACGTGGCATGCTCTCGAGTGGGCAAACCATCCAATTTATTTGTGTTAGCTAAAGATGGAATAACAAAAAGTATTGTTCACTCTATTCCGTTAAGGGATTGATATTATTTTTTAGTAAAATTATTGTAATTAGCGATATATATAAATTTAAAGAATAAATGACAATGAATCAAAAATGCAAATGTTTGGCATTGTGTTATTTTTATATTCCAGCATCGTTCACAGCGCTCCATGCCTCTTCCACTCATATACCACATCCTCACACACTTACAATACGTTAGTCATTTCTTTCTACTAAATTAATCCTAAGAATAATTTATATGGCAAAACAACGTTTGCCGGGTCAGCTAGTAATGTATAAGTATCTAACCAGTTTACAAATCAAAATTTAAGCGTCAGCTCCAACTAACTGAGTGTGTTGCCGTTTCCGAATTAATCACGTTTCAGTATTAACTTTTCACTTTTAATATTTATCATATACAGTATAAAGCACAATTACTGATTTATTACTACAACAAGAATTCTTACAGAAAAATTTTATAAATATAAACTGAAATTCATATACTGGAAATGAGGTTCGGGGTCCCTGAATTGTGTGATTCTGAATTATTACGATAACTCACATGCACTTACCGATATTTGAGCTCGGAACCATTGAATTAGATGTTACAAGCAGAGCCTTATTATCGCATGGGCAAACCGGGACTTTGCCCAGGGCCTCCGGCTCGAAAGGGCCTCCAATATCAAATGTTGTTCTGAAATATTCTTTTTTATGAAAAATAAAACAAGTTTCATCGATGGGGGCCCCAAATTCATCACTGCCCTGGGCCCCAGTTGGTCATAATCAGGCTCTGGTTACAACGTTAGTTACTAAAACGAATGATTAAGTTTGATAAAATCAACGAAAAGGAGGATATTGTACTCTCCTAATTTTCTAATTTTTTACTGAAATAAAGTTGTTTTTATCATTAAAAAAGCAAAAAACATAAGGGCTGAAAATATAGGCCTTGCATCGGTCCGCAAAAACTCTGAATACAGCCCAATATTCAGTTGAACTCGCTTAGTGGAATATTATTGGTTAAAAGGAATATCTCTCTTAATGTAAGAACTTTCTAATGAACCGAAGCATAGTAATTTATCACTGATGCTGGATAATGTAATAACCCGCTTAGAATAATTTTTCGAGGCAAATGGCTATTCCATTAAGCGACCTCCAATGTAACTAGCATAACTAGTTTCAATATTTTTTAGGTAAATTATTCATGCGATGGGTTAATTATTAAAAATGTGGTAATAAATTTGCAAAGGCATTGTTTAAATAAAAGATTAGGTTTAGTTACTTTGTTTCTTAAAGTCGACATAACAAAAACAGTTCAGCCTGTTTATACAAAAATATAAGATTTAATTAGAGTTTGCATAAGATTAGAGCATAAATAATCACGATGGCCATTGACATTTCTACTAATAACCATCTAATCTATTTATAAATGATTCTTTTCTTTTGACTGTAAAAAAATGGTCTGAAATTAATTATACATTGAACACATCACATTGATTATAGCATGAATATTTATCGGAGCCAAACTATAAATTAATTCCCACAATGCAACGGGATATGGTAAATCACCTGTAATTGAAAAAAGAAAGAAAAAAAAAAAGAACTACAGCAAATTGAATAAAAGGTAACCTTTTTTATAACGTGTGCTTTACGGTTTCCTGTCACGTTTAAAAACCACTAATTAACTTGTAACATTTTAATGGGCAGACTCATTGTATTCCTTCACGACTTTCAAACTTCCACTATGCTTGGTCTGGAACAGGAAAGGAAAAGTATTTTTACTTTCAGAATTGAATGTATGTGTGTGTTCGGGGGGGGGGGAGAAATCCCTCTTTTTATCTCATTTTGATGTGTGCTACTGCGTAAGTCATCGTAACTAGAATGGAAGGCAATAGCCGAGAAAGAAGCAAAAGTCATTAACCCTTTAACGCGCAGTGTTCCCGCTCTGGGAACACCAAACTCTGACGTTTTGACTGTTGCCAGTCAGGAAGAATGGATTTGATTTCTATAAAAATAGTTGCGGGTGCTCCACGAGAATCCTTTACTTTTTAGCACGCCATTTCCCGTAAAAAAAAATGGTCGCGATTCTTTTTAGCAGCACTGAAATCTGCTGAAAAATGGAAAAATGCAAGAACTGCTGGATAGATCGCCCAATGCTGAAAAAAGGGCAGCCGTCTAGAGACCCCAGCAGGCTGTGCCGGACACAGCCAGCTGTCGTCAAAAAAGGGTCTCTAGATCTGTGGCACGCGATGAACGTTTCGATGGTCCGCCATCTTGCTGGTAGTTAAGTCGAGCGATGGCAACGGCTGCCCTTTTTTCAGCATTGGGAAAGGTTTGCGCCTTTGGGAAAGGTCAAGGCGCGGTGGAGGGGGTGGGGGAGCTTCTTCATAATTATTCGACTAATGACACTGGAAGTCAGTGACTTCATAAAGCAAACGAGAAACGACTTAATTAATCTGTCTCAATTATTGGCCCTTTGTTTCTACGACAGGCGTACGAGCTTTGTGCATATATGCGGAATTTGTTTTAATCTCTTTCAGGAAGTGAATTATGCATCGTGCATGCAGGGTTCCTATTTCTGTTATGGTATTTTGCTGAAATACACCTCGGAAGCGAACAAATCATATTTTAAAAGAATCGAAAATTGGCTGATTCAAGTTCAAAACGACAATAATAATAATGTGTAAATAAAATAATATAAAATAAAATACTAAATCATATAAAAAAAAATCATTCGATTTCAGAAACGTTAATCGATTGCGAGTCGAATTGAGACAAATGGAATCGAGTTGATAGAAGTAACCGATACGACTCTTTTCGTTTTCATCATAGAGATTTGAACACAAAGAGATGGCATTAGCTATCTTCAGCATTCTACGAAATGAAGTAACTGGTGTTGGTCTAAGTATGGCGGATCATTTTGTTGTTTTCATTTTAAATAACAGCGAAAGATGCACGATTTCAAAGATTAAAAAGTTAAGATGCACCATTATATGTTACAAAGATAATTCTCAGCATCCTGCAGCTAAAAGTTTTACAGTTATTGTCAAATACGTAATCATTCTTGGCGCCCACTTTGGCGACATTACTTCTTTAAAATTGGAACTGTCACCATAGAATAACACAGTCATTTTGCAATGTGGTCTAAGCAATAGGGCGGATCGGTTACAGTTTCGGCTTCACTATCAGACAGCTCGTGCTCATCCAAAGATGTAAGGTCGGCTTTGGCGCGCTGCCAAAAAATGGATGCTGCGATTTTTTTCAATAGGGAGATGGGTTCAGATGTGGAAGAAATTCTCTCTCTAGTATGTGCGGACAGGACTGCCAAGTTAGCCACTTTTTAGCTAAATTTTGGCCAACTGGCCAACATCTCAATTTTCTGGATTGATTTTTTTTTTTGGGGGGGGGCGATTTTCGGGGCTCGATTTTCGGAGGAGGCCGCTAGATTTCTTTAATTAGCTTAAATTGTTCAAAATGCAAACTGAATGTGTGAAATCCAAAGTCGGTAGAGGGAGATGCCCGTATGACTCACTCGCTGGAGCTGCCTTTGCATTTAGCAAAATATGATAGAGTTTTTACAAAAACACCGTCTTCACAGAAAAGTGTGGTGGTTGTAAAGTGAAATTTTACAAAAGTGGTCACTAAAGGCGGATAGTCTCTTAGCCAAGGTGGTCACTTTAGTAGGTTCCAGTGTATATGGAATGGTGAGACATATTCTTTGATAGAAGAACTTTATTCACCCTCAAATTAAAAAAATTAGTGCTTTATGGTCGAATTTCGACCACTGGCAGACAACTACACTCATGTCCATAAATTAAGGATAATGAAGCTCTTTTGCTCTTTACTTATTAAACAAAAAGTAATGAACGTAAAAGAAGTAATGAACGTAAAAAAAGAAGTAATGAACGTAACAAAAAGTAATGAACGTAATGAAGCTTTTTTGCACTTTACATATTAAACAAAAAGTAAAGAGCAAAAAAGATGCTATATGTTTGGCATAATTAATAAAAATTGCAAGTTTTACTCCCTTGACCAAATTTCAAAAAAGAACCTATTTACAAAAAACAGTATAACATGGTTAGTAGGATGGTTAATACGGAGTATGTCTCCCGGACGATGCAATACAGGCCTAACAACGCCTAGGCATGCTGAGTATCAAATGATCAATCTGATCTTGGGGAATATTACACCACTCATCAAGCAATGCACTCCGAAGTTCAAGTAGACAGGTGGGAGGGGGTTGACGGGCTGCAATTCGTCGGCCAAGCATATCCCACACATGCTCTATTGGATTCAAGTCCGGTGAGTATGCTGGCCAATGCATACGGGTGATATCCTCCGATTGAAGGCATTCGTCTACAATGTTTGCACGGTGAGGACGGGCGTTGTCATCCATAAACACAAATTCAGCACCCATGGCGCCCCGAAACAAACGTACATGTTGTTCCAGAATGACATCCCGATAGATGTGGCCTGTCATCGTTACACTCTGAACATGCAGGTCAGTTCTGGAACCAAGAATAATTCCTCCCCAAACGAGCCATCCTGCACCACCGTAACGGTGTCTTTCAATGGTGTTCTCTTGGTGGTAACGGGTACCTGGCGCTCTCCAGATGAATGTCCGGCGAGAATCAGACTCCAAACTAAACCTGGACTCGTCGCAAAACATCACACAAGACCACTGTTGCGGTGTCCACAATGCATGCTCTCTACTCCAGGTTAATCGCAGGCGACAGTGAGTTGCGGTAAGTGGAACACATCTGACAGGCCTACGAGCATATAGACCAATGTGCCCTAAGCGTCTGTACACGGTCTGCCTTGAAACTGTCGTACCGGTAGCTGAAGAGAGCTGACGAGACAGGTCTGATGCTGTACTCCGTCTGTTTCTTTTGGCAGTAACTGCCAAATAGCGGTCCTCATTCGGCGTTGTAACTCGGGGGCGACCTGTGCTGTAACGTCTACTCACATTACCATCATCTTGGAATCGTTGCCAAAGCCTGGAGATGACACTCTGGGCGATTCCAAGTTCCTCGGATACTTCCAGCTGGGTACGTCCACATTCCAGTCGTCCGATAATTCTGCCACGTAAAACATCATCCAAATGCCTCCTTTGTGCCACAACTATGCGGTTTTTGCACTGAAAGGCTTTCAAAGCGCTTGTGAACAATTTTACTTCTTTGCCACCATTCCTTATATACCCCTCTCTTACACTCTCGTCATTGTGACGTACCATCCACGTCATCTGGTGGTTTCCTGTAATTTGCATATTCTTCTTCAAGATGTGTGTGATCATTCCACAGGTGAAATTTTTATTTTAGAGATCAATTTCTGTGTGATTCTGAATTATCCTTAATTTATGGACATGAGTGTAGTACTGTTAAAACAAAGAAACAGGATTTTCGTTGAAATGAGTGCAGAAATATAGTCAACACTGCACCGAGTATAAAGAACAGTAAGGTATACGGGGGCGAGGCTGGCTGCCTTGGAGGCTAGTTTAAGTTAATATTTTTCTCTAGAATACATTTTTCGACTGACAATTCACCAATATTATGCATGGTGATATAAAAGTAAAAAGAGCATGCTGGGGTCGCAGATTTTAATTTTTGAACATGGGCGGATTGGATCTAAATGCGGGTCTGTTTTCCTTCGTGTGAGTTCTGTGCCCTTCGTACAGCTATAGTTCGAAATGGTATTTTGATTTTTAGTTAAGGATATAACTCACGAACTATCGTGATTTACGATTAACTCTTTATTAATTATCATTATTATGTCAAGCGATTCTTTTGACTACTTACACAGACAAAAAAAAAAAAGAAGAAAAACTTGGGTGAAATCGTTTTCCATGATTTCTTTTATAGTTCGAATTTTAGTGTTTAAGGTATTTTCACACAAATATTAATTGATATCGTTTCGCATAATGAGCGGTTGGACCCCAAATGCACAGAACATGATCGATGGTTTGTTATTACCGATTTTCTCTGATGTCAATCGAAAAAAAAAAGCTCCAAACATTACTTGAAAAATAATTGATTCTTCAAATTACAACTCTAAGAAACTGGATCAGTTCAATTTACTTTTGAGTTGAATGATGAGAACAGAAATTCATTATACTCAAAAACTGCAGCAAAAATTTGACTAATGCTTGTGTACTGATGTAATTGATTGCAGTTATTCGCTGAAATTTCTCGGAAATGTTATTTACTTCAAAACAGAGCTTTAATCATCCAAAATATTTTTTTAACTATGTGATAGCGAAATAATGGTATGTATTTTTGAATCTCTAATTAGATCAGAATACCATTTTTTTTTCTTCTAATTCAGTAACAGTATTGAAGTTGTTTTATTTTGGCTTTTGTAATCCATCAACATTTTGTTTCTCCATTTGTTCGAGTACAAATTATGTACTTAAATAATCAAGCTACATGAAGCTGGTTGATTCTTTAAATAGTATTATACCATTATCTCAAAATGATTTAGCTGTTTATGCTTTCAGTGATAAAATAATAGCAATGGAAGCGAACATGAATCACTTAAAAACTAGTATTGCTTACTAAATAAGATCATTGCAAACATATATTTAAAAGTGAATGAACTATCTATGACGTGAATAAATGAACGTCATTAATAATTGAAATTTGACATTATTCCTTGTTCGATTTAATAATTTAACAAGAATTATTAGTTCATTGAATTACTAGTTAAGGGCTGTTGTAAAGGATATTTCATTTATATTTTTATCTGTTGCTTTATTTATCCTTACTACCACATTTTACTTGCGCATGCGTAGGTGAATAACGTATATAAACAAGACTTCTTTATTAGCAATTGGCAACAGAGAAAGAATAATGTTTATAATGTTGATTAGCCTCTCTGCCATATTGCGGTCTAAAATATACATAAATTGCCCTATAAATTTATGCATAGTATTGTTACGTACTATATCATGTACTACGGTGAAAATTCACGGTTCTTAACAATCAAACCTTCTTTGTAAATAGCATTCTTCAGAGAAAACATGGGAGCAGATTGTCACCACCTTTGGCATGTGGAATGCACACGAGATACGCTCAACGAAGTTTTTCGAAGGTTTCTCTCTATTCTAAAAAAAAGTAACGGACGCTGCTGCCGGCGCTGTCAAGACCTTGTTCGGCTATCTCCTCCTAAACCAAGGGGATTTGAGTTTCGAATAAGGTGTCAATGGATTCGTAAAATTCCGAGGAATTCGATAAACTGACTTAAATTTCGAAATTCGATTTATTTTAGAAGATATTAATAAAAAACTGAAAATATAAACTGAATGGTTGTCAGATTTGGCAATTTTCGCCGGCATAAAATCATTCATGCTTTTGAAACAAAGCAATTCTAAGTACCTAGAATCGCGTGAAAGTGACAAATATGAAATTCAATTACACCAATTTTACGCCAAATTAAAAAGTATGTGAAAAATAAATAAGTCAAAGTTTTCTACACAAAGTTGATGATTTTCAAATAAGTTCTCTTAGATAACTGGAATTTACAAATGCCGATTATTAGTTTTTCTAAAACAGAATAACTAATTGCAACTGACTTAAAAAGCGCCATTTTGGCATCAGGTACGATCTGGCAAAAGGCTATCTCTCCAGGCAGGGTGAATCTAAACCGCTTGTTCCAAATGTTAGCACCCAATATCTTGAAAATGAAAAATAATTAAAATGCAGATTATTGTAAAGCCGGTTAGGTTTATAGCTAGGGTATTTGCTACCAGGAGAAATATTTGGTGGCGTTAGCTTTGCCATTATGCAATTTATAGTACAGCTTGGCTATTTGATAGCGCGGCGAGATGAAATATTTCGTGGTGCTAAATACGCCAATCTGCAAAGGATTATGTATATGAATATATGGATAAATGTTTTCCCGGTGCGGTAACCTTACATGAGCAGTAATTATCGTTTATGAGTATGTGTAAATCGCCAAACAATGAAAAGTCGCCATGGGTAACAAGCTATTCTATCTGTTCCGAAATTTTCATCAAAGGAAACATATGAAGCACTATTTTCTTAGAACTAATTATTAACTATACATATATCTACGTCTCGCCAAATTATGAAAAATCGCCATGCGGGGCAAATACCCAAGGTGCTCCGTGGGTTTTACATCATTAAAAATAGTGTGAAGTTTAAATTTTTGTGTACCAATGAACATGCAAGAACAAAGCAATGTGTAGCTCGGTAACATTCTATCTGATTCAATCTTTGGGTTTGGTCTGTTGAAATTAGCCTTTTTTACGAATAGGCCTCGTTAGGGGCCGAATGCTTCATACGAAAAGCGAGCGTAGCGAGTCTAGGGGCCTTGCATGAAAAACCCCGTGAATTCAGTTTAAGAAAAGACCCAACTTAGTTAATAACAATTCAAAAACTATTGAATAGATGTTGAAATTGTTTGTACATTTCGTGTTAGTCATTTCTTTGATAAATTTACTGTTTTTCCATGCAAAGCGAAACCTAGTGGACAAATTTTGAACTAAACTTTAAAAAAAAAAAAAACTTCTTGGGATTTTGTGTACAGTCCACGTACCAGAGTTGGGGGAAATATTTATACTTCTTTTACTAGAGCATGCAAAAGAATTCCGTTACAAATAAAATTTATCGCCAGTAATTATTCAAAGTGCATGATGAAGATCGTAATCCATATTCGATACAACGAAATTAGTTTACACTATTGAGGTCTAAGACAGCATTCTCCCTATCGGAAAGGATGGCCGAATATCTTATGCACCCATTCAAAAAAAGCATTTGAGTGCATAATTCAGTTCTATTTTAGTTTTGTGAATAACAATTTAGTTTTTCGAAAAACATAGTATTCTGAAGAAATAAGGGTTTACTATACAGGGTGTCTCTGAATTCATATTCCAAACTTTAGGTTAAACAAGTAATATATATTTTTTAAAAAATTAAGTCAATTCCTACTTAGGTCAACAAAGAAAATTTTTATTTTAGTTACTTATTATTAAATTTAATTAATTACATTTAATTAATGAATTAACATTTGGAAAAACCTCTAACATTCGCTTTAATGAATATCTGCCCATAGAGCGTAATGTATTTAAAATCTTTTGGGCGGCCCTGTAGATAATCTATCCAGTCAATTGTAACCAAAAGGGGAGGTGCACAACTAGATGTTACAACAATCCTGAATATAAAGTTTCAACATTCTACGTCTAATAGTTTTTGAGATATGCGAGTTTAATGAGTTTCGGCCCATAGAGCGTGATGCATTTAGAATCTTTTGGGCGATCCTGTAGATACATTATCCCATCGATTGGGACCAAAACTGTATTAACATCCAGTGGCATCCACTACAAGTTTAAAAAATAATGTATTTGAACTTGGGTGGATAAATAAAAAAGTATTTTATTAACGATTGAAAATTTGTACAAGATATATATATAGGGAGAGCGTGACCTTATAGTAGGAATTGAATAAAAATACAAGGTTGGTTATCCGAATGTGAGGTAACAAGTCCTGTATCCGAAAACTTTATTCATGAAATCTTTAAGGTACAGAGACATTCCAAGACATTTGGTACAAATTATTTTACAACACAGTCTCTATGCACATCAAAACATTTGTTCCATTTATATACTAATCTATCAAAATCGGCGCTGAAAAAAAAATGAAGGGCCTGGTCGCTTAACCCTTTAATGTCGGCGTCTTGAACAGCAGCATCGGTTTAGAAATGACATCTGTCAGGCACTTCTTCGACGACCTGAAGAGAGAGAAATAAGTAGGTGCGAGATCCGGGCTGTAGGGAGGGTGTTCCAATACGTTCCATCAGAAACGCTTTAAGCTAACTAGGTGTAACTGAGGTCGTATGGATTCCTGTGGTCGTATGTTGGCCATGGAATTTCATTCCCTCGCGGAATATGTGCAACCGTGAAAGCTCTTGTTGCCTTGCTTTTTGACCCCTTACCTACGTTCATATAAAGAAGAATTTTTGTATAACAGTGTGGGGTTGGGAATGAAGATGTCAGTGGAAAAACAGGAAAGGCGGAAAAAAATGAAAAATTCTTTATTTGAATAATACGAAGTCTTCAAATCTGCCATTACCAACATCGGCAGAGGCCTAGTAGCGTCTAGCAATGAATTGAAGTACCCTTTCGAAGATGCCGTATGTTTTATGAACTGCTGCAGCAGCGACTGAAAGATTTGGTATGAGGTCGTCATCAGAGTCAGTTTTGATACGGATGGTAATATAAATCGAGACTTGATAAATCTGTGAAACTGATGACCAAGCGATTGGACCACCTCATTCAACCCATGGAGTGCCAAAGGTAGCACTGAGATAATTACGTATAGCTACACACATTACTGCCGAAATGAGCATGAGCTCCATCGAGCTGAAACCACATAGCATTTCATTTATGACCCCACATTTTTATATAAAAACGCTTTATATGTATTTTACCTACCCATACAGTTTGGTTCATGAATTCAAGGACGCTCTTTTATATTATAATATTTACTTTTAAAGACGATGACAGAAAGAATCAGTTTATTAAAAAAAATTGCTTCATATATTCATTGCACAGTTACATATATACAAGTCAGACAATTGCGTTCGAAAGGGTTTTATAATCGATGCATTTGACATTGGCATGCGTTATCTTTCTTCTTAATGCAACAGAAGAATTTAGTACTATGGCAATAGTTAAAGATATAGTCTATTTTTCTAAGCCTTTCTGTGCGTTTTGTAGGAATAACAAAAAAAAATTATAACTCTTCTCTGTGGAAGTACGAACGTGCATTCGTCAAGTAACTGAAAATGATATACTAGTTTTAACTACCGTTTATCAGTGTTGATTTATAGTTAGTCGAGGGAACAAGCAACAAATTATCAAAAAAAAATGTAAACCTGTAATTAATAAAGAAAACAAGCCTTGCCTCTTGATAGTAACGTTAATGAGAAACTTCATTTTGTTTTTTTACTTCGAAATGCCTCTAAATGTGTGGTGATAAATACAATACTCTAAGTGAGTCATTTTTCTGTAGAATACCTGTCAAATGATTCCGTATAAAATCAGTGAATAATAGTAAATAAATGAGAGCATATTTGCAGAAAAATTGAGCTTCATGTCAGTCATCAGGGTAATTTAAAATTTTTATTAATCCGCTGAAACACATTTAAAATACTCTACATGATTTAATCAAATACCAAAGAGATAAGATCAAATACCAAATGAAAGAAACAGCTCAAATTTTCAGTGAGATCATGTAATATTGATGTAGCTCAACACTCCCAATGCACACGGTGTTTACATTTGGGAACCAGAGTTCAAAGAAGGCATAATATTTATTTTTTACTTAAAACTGGATTTATAGGAACTTCATTCAGAAAGAGTAATATTTATTAGGTTATTTATTTTCAGCTGTCTGATGGCAGTTGAAAATAAATATACAACAATTGAGGATTGCCCAAACTTCCCTGTTTAATCTTCGTTTAGCTCAGAGCTCCCAGTAGATGGCACTAAATCCAGAAATTAGCTGATCAAAAGGCACATGCTGATTGGCTATTCCAGGATTCTGGCTTATGTTGTTTCGTCGTTTGCTTCAGTTCTGTTACCGGACCTGAAATTGGTAGAAGTTGGCCAAAACGTTAATACTTCTTGCCTTTACGCAGCGCAGTTAAATATGTCTGAAAACGGACAAGATGCGAAGACAAAAGTGAAGCGCGTAAGTCGTCCCAGCCGCGCTGGTTTGAAGTTTCCAGTAGCCCGTGTTCACAGGATGTTGAGCAAAGGAAATTACTCCAGACGAGTGAGTGCTGAAGCTTCGGTCTATCTAGCTGCGGTTCTCGAATATTTAGTGGCTGAAGTTTTCAAACTTTCCAAAACAACTGCCCTCGCTGGTAAGAAAGTCCGCATTACTCCACGCCATCTCCAGCTGGCAATCAGAAATGACCGTGAGCTGGATAAACTGTTGCCTGCAGTCACCTTGCCGAAAGGAGGTGTACTGCCTAACATCCACCCCGTGTTGCTCCCGAAGACAAGAAAGAAGACTGGGCGTACAGTGTCCGTTAGTGTCTCGGAACCTCAAACTACACCGTGTGAGGTTAAACTTGGTAAATGTGAAAAACTATTTCTACAATTGCTGCCATCGTTTTAGAAACTACTGACATTTTACACAGCAGTTTACTAACTGTTCCGTTACTGAACTGGTTGAGCGTTTTTTTGGTGCGAGCTCTTTCCTATCACCAAGAAGTGCTTTGAAATTTATCGCTATTTCTATTTTGGATTTGTCTGACGTACTGATGAAAATTATCTTTAGTCACCTTCGTTATTAGAAATAACTATGGAATTGAAAAATGAATTAATGAAGAGCAGACTAACTAAAATGGCGATTTTGATGGAACTTATTTCAGTTCATTGAATATCTACAGGTGTTGTTAATTTATAGATAGAGAATGATTGTATTTCCTCGATCTATATTATTATTTTACCGTGTTAAATTTTGGTACTATAAGTTGCATTATAATTGGTAGATTACCTACAATGATACAGATGTAGAGTAGTATTCTGGAACATAAACGGACAGTTCAAAATAAACAGTGCTTTTCCATTCGCTCTAGGTCTCTCCGCTCTTGTGAGCTGAGTGTTAAGAGCTTAGACAATTTAAATTGTACTATTTAAACTGAAGTGTAAAAATAACTTAAATTATTTTTAATATGCAAAAAAATATGATACTTAGAAATTGGCGAACTAAAAGAGTAATTTTAAGCCTAAATTATTAAGCGCTGACACTTTTTGTAGGAATATTGCTAATCATGGTCTTGAAGGATACAAATAGATTTTCAAAATTTATGCACTAGAAATATTATTAAAAAGTTCTTCACTTAAACGTTTTCTTTTGAATAAATGTTATTCACTATACTTCATTTAAAATGTCCCGAGACAGCAGAGATAAATTTCAATTAAATCAGTAAAGATAAATAAAATTCGCTCTCTGTTGAAACATACATATAGAGAAATAAAAAAATATATTTCGAATGGTAGAAGCTGCCAACTAAGGTGTCATAAGCATTTAAGATGAAAAAAGGAGTTGAAGTACAATATTTGTTGTATGAGAATGTAACAATCAAATTACTTTTTCTATTCCAGAATAATATTTTTTCAACAAGCATTAAAATAAAGTATTACACTTTATCTCAACTTTTGTTTTACTTCCAATCAATAAATCAGTCTCAGTCTTGGATTGAGCTGTTGACGCTCCAAGTGAGCGTAAAAAAAAAAATTAATCTGGAAGAACATGGGTCAAAAAAGGAGAATCTTCTCTTGAGCCTTTTTTTAATTAAAACAGTTTAAACATGGGCTCAATATTGAAAGTGAGCCGCCCAGGTGGTGTAGTGTCTTAAGAACTATTCTATCGCCACTTGGGTCCGGGTTCGAATCTCGTATTGGGCATGGATGTTAACTTGTCCGTCCCTTCAGAGGGGGTAACGTTGGCCGTCCTCTGGGTGCTCTCCATAATGAAATGGCTAGTAATTTCGGGCCTTGGTGGTGGCGAAATGCTTGATGAGCAAATGCCCGCCCGTTGGGGAGAAAAAATTGAAAATAAGAAGTTTGCTTATTTATTTTAACCCTTTAACGCGCAGTGTTCCCGCTCTGGGAACACCAAACTCTGACTGTTGCCAGTCACGAATAATAGATTTGATTTCTGTAAAAATAGTTGCGGGTGACATAGCTCCACGAGAATCCTTTACTTTTTAGCACGTCATTTCCCGTAAAAAAAATGGTCACAATTATTTTTAACAGCACTGACATCTGCTGAAAAATGGAAGAATGCGAGAACATCTGGATAAATTGTCCAATGCTGAAAAAAGGGCAGCCGTTGCCATTGCTCGACTTAACTACCAGCAAGATGGCAGACGATCGAAACGTTGATCGCGTGCCACAGATCTAGAGACCCTTTTTTGACGACAGCTGGCTGTGCCGCGTCTAACTACCAGCAAGATGGCAGACGTTCGAAACTAGACATGGACGCGAGACGAGACAGAGTTTTACAGCTTTTTTGCGAGACGAGACACACATTTTTAACATTACGATATAGGGATTTTTGCGAGACGAGACAAGCTTTTAGGCTATTTTGCGAGACGCTTATTTTTCGTCTCGCGTCCATCCCTAATCGAAACGTTCATCGCGTGTCACAGATCTAGAGACCCTTCCTTGACGACAGCTGGCTGTGCCGCGTCAAAAAAGGATCTCTAGATCTGTGGCACGCGATGAACGTCTCGATCGTCCGCCATCTTTCTGGTAGTTAAGTCGAGCGATGGCAACAGCTGTCCTTTTTTAAAGGGTTTTGCCTCAAAGGGTTAAAGAGTAACCTATCTTTGATAATATGCTTCGTCATACTTATCACCTACAACTTTTTCTGAATACTCCACTGTCCCAACTTCTTACCCTGTGGGAGATATTAAGTACTAGAGGTTACATGTGTGCTTTGGTTCATATTTCATTTCTTTCGAGTGACTCTCTGTTTCAGAGCAGATATTTATCAACTCTATTGCCAACTACTGAATGGCTCATAAAAATCAAGAAAAACAACTTTTACTCCAGGTTTTAAAACACACTTATTTTATAAAGATTATTTATTTTTTATTATTGATTCCTATTTAGAGCCGTTTATAGCACTTTAAACTACGTGTTTCGGGATACACCCGACTAAAAGATTATTTCCGAAAGCTGTTTCTTGCGTGACAGGAATTTTTCAATGACAAAAGCAGATCGTAAAAAAATCCGTTTGTGTCAACACCCTTCATTAGTTATCCGTTCTTTAAAGTTAAAAATGCTGTAACTGTCGAATAAAATGTGCAAAAACGTAATAAAATGTATTTAGGGCTTGGTAGATTACTTTGTCCAGCTGCTTAACTCTCAATATTTGGAATTTTTCTGTCAACCAGTCTCCATTGGAGGTAGCAATTGTGATGTTTATTAGATACTCGCGCTGCAGGTTTTTAACACTTTCCGACAAGTCGCAAAATGTTTTCGTTTTCGGTTCGTCTGTCTCTCCGATCTATAACTGTGGTTAACATTTATGTCATTTGCTACGGAGAATGCTAATTTTTTTTTTCATGAACTATAGCATTATATACAGTGTTTATGGCATGAGTGCGCAGAGCCTGAGTAAGACAAGTATGGCTGGGACAGATGCCCCGGACCCCCACTCGAAGGCAGGTCCCCCAAATCAAGAAATAACCCCACTGAATTTTTGAGATAAAGGTGCAGTTCATAACGTTGTCGGGTTCGACTCATCGCCCCGGTGAATCTGTAGCTAAGTTGAAATTTTGATAAAAACGACATTTTTATCTCTAACTAAAAGCAAATTTTTTTTTTATACAGTTCTAAAGATCTCTAAACAAAATTACCTTTCTTAAACTTGCTGCTTCTTCACAATCTAAATATCTAGCTAGATATCACGCCTTGAAAAAGTAAACACAGAATGGAAGCAAATGATTCATTCCTGGAATCTTGAAAAAAAAAATCACGGAACATTATCTCTTCCGTAGATGGATTAGATGACGTCATACTCCTTATTTAAGTTCTATTTAACTGAAAATTTTTGATAGACTTTGGGCAAATTTACACTCATGTCCATAAATTAAGGATAATGAAGTTCAGGCAAAGAAAGAGAAAGAAGCAAAACAAATTTGACTTATTTGTAAAGTCTATTTATTAAACAAAAAGTAAAGAGCAAAAAAGATGCTATATGTTTGACATAATTAATAAAAATTGCAAGTTTTACTCCCTTGACCAAATTTCAAAAAAGAACCTATTTACAAAAAACAGTATAACATGGTTAGTAGGATGGTTAATACGGAGTATGTCTCCCGGACGATGCAATACAGCCCTGACAACGCCTAGGCATGCTGAGTATCAAATGATCAATCTGATCTTGGGGAATATTACACCACTCATCAAGCAATGCACTCCGAAGTTCCGGTAGACAGGTGGGAGGGGGTTGACGGGCTGCAATTCGTCGGCCAAGCATATCCCACACATGCTCTATTGGATTCAAGTCCGGTGAGTATGCTGGCCAATGCATACGGGTGATATCGTCCGATTGAAGGCATTCGTCTACAATGTTTGCACGGTGAGGACGGGCGTTGTCATCCATAAACACAAATTCAGCACCCATGGCGCCCCGAAACAAACGTACATGTTGTTCCAGAATGACATCCCGATAGATGTGGCCTGTCATCGTTACACTCTGAACATGCAGGTCAGTTCTGGAACCAAGAATAATTCCTCCCCAAACGAGCCATCCTGCACCACCGTAACGGTGTCTTTCAATGGTGTTCTCTGGGTGGTAACGGGTACCTGGCGCTCTCCAGATGAATGTCCGGCGAGAATCAGACTCCAAACTAAACCTGGACTCGTCGGAAAACATCACACAAGACCACTGTTGCGGTGTCCACAATGCATGCTCTCTACTCCAGGTTAATCGCAGGCGACAGTGAATTGCGGTAAGTGGAACACATCTGACAGGCCTACGAGCATATAGACCAATGTGCCCTAAGCGTCTGTACACGGTCTGCCTTGAAACTGTCGTACCGGTAGCTGAAGAGAGCTGACGAGACAGGTCTGATGCTGTACTCCGTCTGTTTCTTTTGTCAGTAACTGTCAAATAGCGGTCCTCATTCGGCGTTGTAACTCGGGGGCGACCTGTGCTGTAACGTCTACTCACATTACCATCATCTTGGAATCGTTGCCAAAGCCTGGAGATGACACTCTGGGCGATTCCAAGTTCCTCGGATACTTCCAGCTGGGTACGTCCACATTCCAGTCGTCCGATAATTCTGCCACGTAAAACATCATCCGAATGCCTCCTTTGTGCCATAACTATGCGGTTTTTGCACTGAAAGGCTTTCACAGCGCTTGTGAACAATTTTACTTCTTTGCCACCATTCCTTATATACCCCTCTCTTACACTCTCGTCATTGTGACGTACCATCCACGCCATCTGGTGGTTTCCTGTAATTTGCATATTCTTCTTCAAGATGTGTGTGATCATTCCACAGGTGAAATTTTTACTTTAGAGATCAATTTCTGTGTGATTCTGAATTATCCTTAATTTATGGACATGAGTGTATTTAGAATCCTTGCTCCGTCGACATTATGAGCGGATTATGAAATGTTTGAACGAACCCACAGAACCCCATGTTGATGAACTAACGAACTCACGAAATCCCATGGTAGTAAAACTGTGGGAAATTTTGCTTGAGCTGAAGAAGAAAGCATGTACTGGAGAATGAGAAATATGAGAGCACGTTATAACAGCGAGGTGTACGAGGATTCTAAAAATTTAAGTTTGTTTTTATACATCAAAATTATGGGACTGTTTTCGTTTTGAAACATGATAAACCTGGCGTTGAAATTGTATGTTTTATGTTTGAGTAATAAAGACATTTTTTTAAGTCCCATAAACTAGTTTACCTTTTTTTTTTTTTTAAGGAAGCTAAAATCTCGTACTGGTGCAGCCGGTACGATAAAATGATAGAATTGCTGAACATAGAATACTTTCTTTTCTACCTTGAACCTTTTTTTTCTACCTATTTACCCTTGAACCTTTTTTTTTTTCTACCTATCTCTTTTATTGCCACAGATTTTTTTGAAAATATGAACAGCAGTCGAAAAATATCCCTGACGAGTACGTCTTTTAAATAAAGGCAGTTGAATTGAATTTTTAATCAATATTTACTTTTTTAGACTGTATCTCAAAGAAATAAAACCAGTCTTGGTACACAAAATAAAATGTAACAAGGACCTCAAAAATTCAGGATGGTTCTCAGTAATTTGCTACACACTCTCATAAACATTTTTTATAAAAAGGTGCCTTTTGTGAAACTTCCAGGAAAAAGGAATTTCAGTGTATAGTCTAGCTTGTAGCCTCTAAAACAGTTAAATTACCTGAGATGATTAATTCTTTAGCTTTATGTATTGCAATCACTTTTTTTTTCTTAAAATAAATTTAAAAAATTTGCATGAATCTTACCCATTTTTAACGATGTAAATTCAAGTCTTTTTAGACATGGATCCATTAACACAGAATCATTTAGATATGAAAATATTATCGAATGAATGATTAAAGTACTCGAATTTTTAAAATCCTCCCCTTCAATGAAATATTTATCTAACACATCAATTAAATCAATATAATGACTCCAGTCAAGCTAGTAGGCATATTTCCGGCATCGCAAGGAAACAGGTATAACATACGACACATCACAAAAGATAAAACATGAATAGTGGAGATTAAAAATAACTCCGCTGTTCGAACCTCGTCAGGGGGAGATCCCCCTGAACCCACCTAATTTTTTAGTTTCATTATTGCCCTATTAAAACGATATTAATTGACTATGTCACTTTATCTCTCATCTTCCGTATATTTCGCCTGGTAACCCTATGTTGAAATTTTTATGATTGTAACTCATTTATAGAAAAATATATCTGATGTATATTCTACAGCTTACGAAATATTGTAATAATAGATTAAAGCTGTTGTGAACTAATAGTATTTAAATATATGTAAAATTATGTCGCATTTTGGGACAATTTTCAATAAAAGGGGTGAGAGATAAAATGACATAGTCATTGACAAACTTGATTTAAAAATAGAAATGATAATGATTTTCTCTGGGACATTGTTTATTTTATTACGAAAATAAATTAGATACGAGCCGTTTATCAACTGAATGTTTTAATATCAGTGATGCGCATTATCCTATATTAGGAAAATTTTCTGAAGATGCAAAAAACATTAAAATTTTGTCTGTTCTGATGGGGATGCATCTGTCTTGTCTGTTGTCTTGTCTTGACTGTCTGTTGTCTTGTCTTGACTGTCTGTTGTCTTGTCTTGACTGTCTGTTGTCTTGTCTTGACTGTCTGTTCTGATGATAATGATTTTCTCTGGGCTATTGTTTATTTTATTACGAAAATAAATTAGATACGAGCCGTTTATCAACTGAATGTTTTAATATCAGTGATGCGCATTATCCTATATTAGGAAATTTTTCTGAAGATGCAAAAAACTTTAAAATTTTGTCTGTTCTGATGGGGATGCATCTGTCTTGTCTGTTGTCTTGTCTTGACTGTCTGTTGTCTTGTCTTGACTGTCTGTTCTGATGATAATGATTTTCTCTGGGCTATTGTTTATTTTATTACGAAAATAAATTAGATACGAGCCGTTTATCAACTGAATGTTTTAATATCAGTGATGCACATTATCCTATATTAGGAAATTTTTCTGAAGATACAAAAAACATTAAAATTTTGTCTGTTCTGATGGGGATGCATCTGTCTTGTCTGTTGTCTTGTCTTGACTGTCTGTTGTCTTGTCTTGACTGTCTGTTCTGATGATAATTTTCTCTGGGCTATTGTTTATTTTATTACGAAAATAAATTAGATACGAGCCGTTTATCAACTGAATGTTTTAATATCAGTGATGCACATTATCCTATATTAGGAAAATTTTCTGAAGATGCAAAAAACATTAAAATTTTGTCTGTTCTGAAAAAATATCTCGTTCTTTATGTAACTTTATGATGAGGAGAACGAGGAATTGAAACACAGGAGAAATTATATTACATAATGCAGCAGTGCTATTGGGGGTTCTCTGGATCACCCTGCTGATGGTTTATGTCGTCACCGATTGGAGTGCGTCTCGCAGACTCACCACTCTCGTCCACCGCAGCAGCATCAAGAGCTTCCTGTAGGCGATCTGCCACCATGCGCATTCTCTGCGTGGTGTCTAGGAGTTCCTGCAGCCGCTCCACGCTGGCCTCTCTGAGGGACCTCTGCTCATCCTCTAAGGCTTGGAGGGCCAGCCTGCGCTCCTCCCTCTCCTGTTCCAGCATGGCTTCCAGGTCCTCTATGCGGCTCTTCAGAGACTCTGTAGATTCCGCCTCATTCATACTAGAAATTTTGGAAAAAAGACTACTTTATTCAAAAAGTAATAAACAACAAGTAAACTTAATTCTACTTTATTCAAAAAGTAATAAACAACAAGTACCGTAATTTCCGGGTTATAATCCGCGGATTATCTACTAAAAAAGATGAAAATTTATCCAGTGCGTATTATCCATTGCTGCGTACTATCTACTGAAATTTTTCCTAGATAAAAATAAGATACAATGAGAAAGGTTGGATTAACCAGGACATTATGATCTCATGGCTCGATTTGGTTTGAAAAAAGGAAGTTTTCTGTATTTAAACCTCGTGCGCTTTTGATTTTGGATTCGATGAAGGCTCATTTGAAAGACGACATTAAAGTGGCCAGCAGAACATCAGGTGCAATCCTTTCAGTGATACCGGGAGGACTAACAAAAATATTGCAACCCCTGGATGTTGGCATCAACAAGTCGTTCATGAGTGTACAAAGAGTGGAAAAATGCGACGTGCATCGTATGCATACGTAACCCACTGGGTAAAAACTGCATGGGATGAAATCTCTGTTTGTACTATAAAAAATGCATTTAAAAAATGTGGACTGTTAGAAGAAAAATTTGAATCAACCACTGCATTGAAAGACGATTCTGATAATTACTTGGAATTGAATGATGATTTACTTTTGGATTTTCTAGATTAGGATGATTCTAATTTTTAGTTTCTTTTTTTTTATTAATTACTTGTAAATATTAAACATAAATTTTGCTGAGTATTGGCTATATTGATTACTTATTCAATATTTGCAATCAATATATGGATATATATTATACCAATAAAAATGTAGGCCTCATTTCAATTTTGTTTTCTTATAATAATGTCACTTGAATAAATAATTACGATGCTACAAAATGTGCGATAAGTATTCTGCATGCTACCATACATTTTATTTTGTTTGTTCCGAAAAAAATGTTCGCTTTTTAATTTTTGATTAATTTCATAATACTTCTATAATATTCTTAGTGCTTACAGGTAGAATTCCTAGCTTAAAAATTGTGTATCAATTGTGATTTAAATTGTAAAAATAGCGTCAAAGTATGTTTGATAATTCTCATTCATAACAATAGATTTTTAGTAGGAAAGGTTTTACAGTAAGCTGGTTCTAATATTAATACTGTGGTTTTACTATACATAGAAAATCATCAATTTCGACCAAAGCATCGCTACATTATCCGCGGATAATCTACCGCTGCGGATTATCTAAAATAATATTTTTCTTCTACTTGAAAAAAAGCACCTGCGGATTATCTATCGCTGCGGATTATAAGCCTGAAATTACGGTATTTTTTTAAAAAATTAAGTCAATTCCTACTTAGGTCAACAAAGAAAAGTTTTATTCTAGTTACTTTTTATTAAATTTAATTAATCACATTTAATTAATGAATTAACATTTGCAGAAACTATTTGAATTTGAGTGGATGAATAAAATGTATTTTATTAACGATTGAAAATTTGAATAAGATTTATAAATATATATAGGGAGTGTGTGAACTAACTAATAGTAGGAATTGAAAGAAAAAAAGAGATGCACAGTTAGATGTTACATAGTTCTAAATACAAAATTTCAACATTCTACGGTTAAAAGTTTTACAGTTATGTGAAATGCGAAATAATTTTTGGCGCCAAATTTGGACATATTTCGGCAAAGTCGACGACAAATGGCGAGGTTTTGGGCAGGGACCAAACAATGACTGAATATCGCCAGATTTGGCGATATTTTGGGCATGGACCACATGACTGACTATCGCCAAATTTGGCGATATTTTGGCAAAACTCTCCAAGATCGATGACAAATGGCGAGATTTTGGGCAAGGCCCAAACAGTGACTACAGATATAATATATTGAAGATGTCCATAGACATTAATGTATCGAAATTCTTTTGAATGGTCCTGCAAATAAACTCTCCCGTAGATTGGAACCAAAAATCGAGATGCTCAACTAGGTGTTACAACAATCTTATATATGAAATTTCGACATTCTACGACTAATAGTTTTTGAGATTTGAGAGTAAAATACATACACACGTACAAAAGTCGCCAAGCTTGGCGACTTTTGGCTTAATTCTTGTGGGAGGCATGTGACCGTGGCGGACCATTACCTAACTATATGGTAGGACGGTATTGTACTTGAAATGGATGAATGTCCCTAAAACTGGCATTGACCCTAAAATGTTGGAAATTAACCAATTAATTTTTAGTGTGTTCCTGTAGCAGCACTACCTCCATGATCTATAAAAATAAAATTAGACTTTTGTCTGTACATTTTTTGGAATTCAAAAATTTTCCGATTTCTATCCGTTTCAAGCACCCGGGAATGCGATGCGACCCTCAAAAAAAAGTTTGTCTGTGTCATTCTGTCGTTCTGTCATTCTGTCCGTGACGCTTTTTTTGTTTAAGCATCACGTAAAAACGAGTGAAGCGAATGATATGAAATTGGGTATCATGATAGGTGGTCGCTCAACTTAAAACACAGTCGCCGAATTTAAAAAAAAATCTTGATTAGATTTTGAGATTTTGCGAAAATCGTTTCAAACTGCGTAAATTCGTGTTCGAGCATCACGTAAAAACGACTGCAGCGATTGAAATGAAATTTGGTACCATGATTGGTGGTCACTCAACTTAAAACATAGGCGTCGAACTTTTAAAAAATCTTGATTAGATTTTGAGATTTTGTGAAAATCCTTTCAAACTGCGTAAATTTGTGTTCGAGCATCACGTAAATACTACTGAAGCGATTGAAATGAAATTTGGTATCATCATTGGTGGTCACTCAACTTAAACATTAGGCAGCGTATTTTTAAAAAATCTTGATTAGATTTTCAGATTTTGTGAAAATCGTTCCAAACTCCTTAAAATTGTGTTCAAGCATCACGTAAAAATGACTGAAGTGAATGAAATGAAATTTGGTATCCTGATACGTGGTCACTCAAGTTAAAACATAGGCGTCGAATTTTTTAAAAATCATGATTAGATTTTGAGATTTTGCGAAAATTGTTTATAACTGCGTAAATTTGTGTTCGCACATCACGTAATAACTGCAAAGGTGAAAAAATGGTATTTGATGAAATGATAGGTGGTCACCTTAAACTATAAGCATCCTAAAAAAATCGATCAAATTTTGGGATTTTGCGAAAATCGTTTCAAACTGAATGAATTTTTGTTCACGCATTACTTATTAACGACTAAAGCGAATGATATGAAATTTGGTCACATGATAGGTTGTTGCTCAACATGTATAGTATAGTATAGGTGTCCAATTTTTTAAACATTTTTATTAGATTTTAAGATTTTGTGAAAATTCTCCCAAAATGCGGTTATATTTCTTCAAGCATCGCGTAATAACGACTAATACGAAATTTGGTGATAGGATAGGTAGTTGCTAATCTTAATTTATAGGCATTGAAATTTTAAAATATATTGATTACATTTTGAGATTTTGCGAAAATCGTTTTAAAATGCTGAAATTTTGTTCCAGCATCACGAAATAAAGACTGCAGGGAATGGAACGAAATTGGGTGACAGGATAGGTTGTCACTCAACTTAAATTCTAGCCTTCAAAATTTTTCAAAAATGTTGATTAGATTTTGAGATTTTGCGAAAATTATTTCAATATGCGTCAATATTCGTTCGCGCATCACATAATTACGACCAAAGCGAATGAAATGATATTACTTAGTGACTCTCTAACCTGTAATATTTTAACAATACATAAAAATTATAACTTCGCTTTCTTTACTTTGGCAACATACTACATCCATTCTGTGTACTCCTACAATGCTGACGAAAGTTCTTGCTTTTTAGAAATTTGCATTCAGTACTAACCCGTCAACGACGGGTACTTCAGCTAGTACATGATAAAGACACTTCTTCGATGGAAAAATTCATTTTGTAACCCTTAACAGCATATATCCCTTCGGAGTCGTTTGAACTAGCCTAATACCTCTAAAATACGTTTTAATGAATGTCTGCCCATGGAGAGTAATGTATTTAAAGTCTTTTGGGCGGCCCTGTAGATAAACCATCCAGTGGAATAGGGCCGAATTGGCGGGTGTACAACTAGATGTTACAAAAATCCTAAATGTAAAGTTCCAACATTCTATGTCTAATAGTTTTTGAGATATGTGAGTTTAATGAATTTCGGCCCATAAAGCGTAATGTATTTAGAATCTTTTAGGCGATCCTATAGATAAATTATCCAGTTGATTGGGACCAAAACGGTATTAACATCAAGTGTCATCCACTACAAGTTTTAAAAAATGTGGTACTTACGTATTATTCCCGCGGTCTCTGGGAGCTGAAACGCTCCCAAAGACACTACTGGAGAACGCACCCAAATTAGCGATAAATACACAAAATAAGCAAATTGAAAAGTATAAATATTGAAGTTTTAAACAACAAAAATTATTGTACTTACATAACTTGTTGAACAACTGATTTTTTATTTTTAGCACCAGAGTGCTATTAATTTCAACCTTGCATTTTGTGTAGACACGATTTTGGTACAATTAGCGAGTCGAGTCACTTTTCAAATGTGTTTGCCAGATAACGTGGAGGCGTTAATAAAAAGTCGCACAAGGTTTGCAATTTTTGATAAATGATCGCTAAACTGGGTGCCAATAAATATATTTTGAGTATAGTTAGAAAACGCCTGACGAATATTTTAAAATAGTTTTAGTAGGTAATTTAAATATAGATTTTAATTCCGAAGAAGTGTTTTATAGAACAGTGAAGACAAATACGGTACACATCCTAGATTATGATACACTTTCCAAATGGTGTTTATAAAGGTGAAGTGTAGTTTGACTATGCCTGGCGAAAGTTGTTAAACAGTTTTGGTAGGCGATTTTAATATAGATTTCTATTCCGAAGAAGTGTTTTATGGAACAAAGAAGGAAAACACGATACACTCATGGATTATGATGCTCATTCCAAACAGTATTTAAAATGTCTACGAGATATTGTTATATGCCTATAGTTCAAATATGCCTGGTGAAGATTTTAAAACAGTATCAGTAGGCGATTTTAAGATAGATTTGTATTCCAAAAATGTGCTTGTGCAAGAAAGAGTTGATTTCTATTTTAACGCCCCTACTTTCGCCAACCTAAAAATTCCCCGCCCTTTGGCGAGCTTGGAAGTCATGGGTCTCTAGGAGTTATGCACAAGTTTCAACGCTCCCTATCCCTAAACAACTACATAAACACTAAAGTGAACAAATTAGTGATAAACGCACTAGTTAAGGAATTTGAAGACACTTCATTATTAAACTACATTAATTCGCAACTCAAAATAAATAAAAATGTAACGGAATGCTGTACTTACAGGTTGTTCCAAATCGCCATTTTAATTCTAAATTACGATTGCCACATAAATACAAAAAATCGTCATGGTTACTGTATATGTTTAATGATCGCCACCTTGGCGAGAGTCGGGGCGTTAAAGTAGAAATCAACCCAAGAAAGACAAACACGGCACACTCATGGATTATGATGCACATTCGAAACAATATTTAAAACGGTGAAGTATAGTTGTAATATACTTGGCGAAGATTGTAAAATAGTTTTAGTAGGCGATTTTAAGATAAATTTCGATTCCAAAGATGAATTTTATAAAACAAGTAAGAAAAATACTGCTCACTCATGAATAATGATACACTTTCCAACCTTATGGAATAAGGAAGAAAATAGGGACGACGCACAAATTGTGATACGCTTTTAATATATAGCACTTTGGTGCGTATTTAAAATCTGAAAGGGTTTCAGATTTTCTTCTTCTTTATTTAAATAATCATATTCGTCGTCTCACAAGTCGTAGTGTTTTTTTTTTTATGTTTGTGGATACTACTTTAGAAGGGATTTTCTGTAATCTAAAACGAATTTTCTAAAATCTAAACACTAAACCATAAACCATTCACGTAAAGCAATTTTCTGAAATCTAAAACCGATTTTCTGAACTCTGAAATTTTCTTTTAGAACTCATGTTTATTTTTTATTATTATTTTTTTTTTTTGTTCATCAGATTATTAAAGTAATCAAAAATACATAGTAGGGAGCAAATAGCACATGAATGAAAACATATAATTCTTGTTATCTTCTATTAACATGATTAGAGGCAATTAAAAAATAATAATAATGAAATATTAAAAATCATTCCACAGCAACAGCACATCTGTTATGGTACAGAAATATTTTTCTCATACAAAAAAAAGAAGCAAATGCTTATGGCATAATCATGTAGACTACTGCTACAGAACACAAGCACATCTGTGCCATATGCAACATCTCTTATTACTCTGACTACTTAACTAGACCATAAAACATACATTTTCAATACCAGCTTTATCTCGGCCTAACAAAAACAGTCCCATAAAATTTTATATAAAAACTGACTTAAATTTTTAGAATCCTCCTACACCTCACTATTATAACGTGCTCTCATATTTCTCATTCTCCAGTACATGTTTTCTTCTTCAGCTCGAGCAAAATTTCCACAGATTTACCACCATGGGGTTTCGTGAGTTCGTTCAAAAATTTAATAATCCGTTCACAATGTCGACGGAACTTTACTACTCCCATGGGGTACCATACGAATCATAATTTAACTGAAGAGCTAACCCAAGAGTTATTTGATGTACTGAAGAAATTTATGGTCATTTTTAGTTCAAACCCAGGACATGTCGATGTCGACGGGCATTATGTTAACCCTTTAACGCGCAGTGTTCCCGCTCTGGAATCACCAAACGCTGACGTTTTGACTGTTGCCAGTCACGAAGAATAGATTGGATTTCTATAAAAATAGTTGCTGGTGACGTAGCTCTACGAGAATCCTTTACTTTTTAGCACGTCATTTCCCGTAAAAAAAAATGGTCACGATTCTTTTTAACAGCACTGACATATGACAGCACCCTTTTTTGACGACAGCTGTCGTCAAAAAAGGGTCTCTTTATCTGTGGCACGCGATGAACGTTTCGATCGTCCGCCATCTTGCTGGTAGTTAAGTCGAGCGATGCCAACGGCTGCCCTTTTTACTTTCCGAACATGTACCATGTAAGGAAAGTACTGTAATCATGAAAAAATTCGACTTCGAGATTTTGGTGTTTTTACACATTTTGTGGGCTTCTGAATCCATTTATGCTATTTTTACGAGATGTATGTATGTATGTGTGTATGTGTGTGTGTGTGTGTGTGTATGTGTGTTTGTGTGTATGTGAGTGAACACGATAGCTCCTGAACGGAGCATTCCATTGAGCTCAAATTGGGTATACATGTTATAAACCACCGTCGCAAGACCGGTATTGATTTTGGTGTGTATAGGACTTATAGTTTTTCTACAGGGCTACGACAAAGAAATCTTTTACATTATGGCCTATGGGGGGAATTTCTTGAAAGTGAGCTAGCGTTTAAACGATACATTCGATTGAGCTCAAATTCGGTATACATGTTATAAACCACCATCCTAAGACCGGTATTGATTTTGGTGTGTATAGGACTTATAGTTTTTCTACAGGGCTACGACAAAACTTTCTTTTATGTTATGGCATAATGGCATATGGGGAGAAATTCTTGAAAGTGCGCAAGCGTTTAAACGGTGCATTCGATTGAGTTTCAATTTGGTATATATGTTTGAATTATTCATCGATTAAAATTTATTTAAGTGCTTGGTAATGATCTTTATCGTAAGTGTTCGGAAAGTCGAGTGGAGTCACTCCAGATTTTTTCAGCATTAGGAAAGGGTTAAAGTTACGGAGAACTGCACGCCAAAGAGACTCAAACCGTATCGAGTACCCATCCGTTTACAAAAAGGAGTTGATCGCCAAAGCGAAGAGCTATAATTGAAATGGACCTCTTTGAACCAAGCGATTAGCGAATGGGCACATCCTGTTGTTTGTGTTGCCAAAAAGGATAGAAGCATTAGGTTTTGTATCGATTTTAGACTATTGAATAGTTTCACGGTGGCTGATTCGTACCCCATGAAAATCGCCAGGGATTTAATATTCACAGTATGACAAGCTGCATTTATAACCGTTGTAAGAACAACTAGACCAAGTTAAAACGAACAAGCTTTAATTAATGATGCCGAACTACACAACAACCAAGTTCTAGAGGGGGAGGGGGGCTAAGAGTTTTCTAAAGAATGTTCAGGAGTAGTTCGCCTCAATCAGTTGTCATTCAGTCATCATTAGAGCTCTTGTTGCAGAGTTATCATTAAGTGCTCATTACTGTATTCGAATGTAAGCCGAATTTCTTAGTTTGTATACTTGAATAATTAACACTTTTTTATTAGAAAAAAAAACACACTAATCTAATATAAATACCTATTATTATACAGGGTGGCCATAATTAAACTGCAAGTCTTCAAGGGGTGCTGGAGAGAAAACTACCGAAAATATTCCAGTGAAATTTGGTATCTACACGTTTCAGAATATGCGCAAGTCAAATATGCAAGAAAAAAATCGTCATTTTCACCCGATAGATGGCGCTGTACCGTATTTCAAAGCTCACCAGTGGCATATACAACTTCCAAAGCCGATAGACATAGTGACATTCTAGCAGTCGTATTCACGAAACGGCTAGTAACCGCCTGATTATGAAACTAACGTTTGACCGTTACTTGCTGGTAACACACCGGTAACCTCAGAACGGTATTCACCAACTATTTAAAACCACTGGTTTCCTGACCAACGTTTGACCACCGATTAACTTGTACTTGTGCATTCTGCTTTGTAAGCTCGTCTGTGATTGGCCAACTAGCTGATTGCCGACCCTTCACTTCACCCCTCTTCGCGAACGCTCCAAAATAGTTGAAAATAAGCAGGAGTGTAATGTGTTTTCATGTATTTTTATAATCACAAATACTTCAATTATTTATTTCGGAGATTTCTGCTGAATTTTTTGTAATTAAAAACTGATATTTTATTTATATACTCCTACGAATTTAAAAGATATATTGATTTTAAAAGATAATTTTTAAAGGTATTCGAAGGTTTCCTATTTTTATTTTTTAATGTATCTGACAGACAAAAACAGTACGATTGTTTAAAAATTTGTGAATACATACTTAAGAGCTTACTCTGGGGATATTTTATTTGTTTTACTGTAGGAGATGGTATGGTTTTTTTTTTTTTTTTTTTTTTTTTTTTGAGTATCAATAATTAAAATTTCAAATGCATAAAAAAAACAAATATTTTTACAATGTTTTAATACAATTGTAATAATTCTAATGTTGAAACCTACTGGTGACCATACTTTAATCACAAAAATATGGATCATAGAGCAGCTCTGCAATTTTTTGTAATTTTATACAGTAAAGGGTAAATATATACGTGAATATTAAAATGTGATTGTGCTGAGATGGTTCTGCTTAAATAATGATTTATGAGGTAGCAATTACTCAATTTTTAACTGAAGTTATGAACTAGGCTGTCTCTTGATTTTTCATATCAAGGACTAGAAATTTTTGGACCCTTCCCCCCCGCCTCCAAAAAAAAAAGGGGGAATTGCAGATCTCCACTCGAAATTGCAAGTTTTTCCCACAATAAAGACATTTTAATCACTCTGTAGTCAGACATTAAAAATAAGATTTTTTTTTTCATGTGATTAATTTATGAGTAATAACTTAGCACGAAGTGTACAACTTATTTAAATAAACCAGGAACGGGGAAAAAGAGTATTCAATTTAAATATTAATAGTGAATAATGCCTCTGATGTATTTTTATTAATGGAATAATGCAAAAATCAAGAATTATATTAGTTATTTTATCAGATGTATGTAAATAAATATTTAATACTATAAGCTTATAACAGACTCTGTTAAAATTTACATTTACTTCCCCCTTGAAACAGATAAAACAAATGTCAATGAATTTTTGTCTCAAAGCTACATGTTCTTCTTTTGCAAAATCGTAGGCAAATAAAAATTGGGAGGGGATGGGGGGGGTATGTAGCGCTGAAATTTTTTTTACCTATAGTTGAACTGCAGAATCAATGCAAATAAAAAAACTACTAATTTCATTGACTAAAATTTCGGGGGAGGGTGGGAAATCAATTAAAGGAATTTTAGAAAGGGGACTAATTAAAGAAACCTGTTCCAGCCCAGCTAACCCCTGCTAATTCAAATGGCTTTGTCTATTAAATTTTGCAATGCTCTTGCTGGGAAAAAAATAAAAAATTAATAAAATTATTTCTTTTTTTCTGACAGATTGGGATCATGATTGATTTTGATGGTATTGTAGTATAATGTCGAATTTATACACCTAATTAAAATGGTTAAGTACTTCATCCCAGAGGGCCTTACTTTTTTAGAAATAAAAAAAAAGAGATGTTAAAAAAAAAGGGGGGGGGGTGAGAGAGCAAGAAGTGAAACTTTGGCCGCAGCGAGGCCAGAACCCTGGAACTACTGCTTGCCATTCGCTCGCTTTACCGCTGCGCCATAATTTCATTAACACGATTGCTGTAAATTTAAAACATTTCCTTTATTGCCTGTTTACCGTTTACTTACTTTGATGGTAATGTATTGGAAAATCCTTGACACACAAGTCTTCTAAACCGTTTACTTTCTCCTCACACATAAATTTTGCAAATCTATCAATAAATTCTAAAATTTCCATATCTTCTGTCTTCAACAGCGCTGTAGTCCGCCATGTTTGTAAACAGATTAGAGCCTCACAGCGCATGCGTCGAATGTAACAGGCCGGTAACCACCCGAATTCGGCTGGTTACATTCGTCTGTTAAAAACGAGATGTAACCAGCCGATTTGGCCTTGTGAATACCATTTTTTTTTTAACCATCCGATTCTATGGTAATCCGGCTGTTACCAGCTGGTAGAAAGTTTCGTGAATACGGGTGTGGCATATAAACAATATCAAACATCATTTACAGTTTATCAAAATTCCATACAATTCGCTTCAGTAATTAAATTTTTACAGTAACATGTAATCAAAAATTAACTTAAATTAAGATCACAATTAAACAATTCATTAGACGCTTTGGAAAACAATTAAACCATTATTTATTCTCATTGGCAATCATTGGGCCTCTTCTTAATGGTTTCATACGCCCGCCGGTACTCTTTCAGAGTAGCTTAATAATTGCTACCATTCTGATAGAATATCTTCACTAACAATGCACGTTCCTTCTTATTCAGAGTCATGATTGAACATTACTCAATGTGGTCTTGTTTTTACACTGTTCGATGGGCTTAAAATTTGCATATAGGACGCCCATAAGCATTGAAACACGATATAGCGCCATCTATCGGGTTAAAATGGCGATTTTTTTTTATTGCATATTTGACTTGCGCATGTTCTGAAACGTGTAGATACCAAGTTTCACTGGAATATTCCTGGTAGTTTTCTCTCCAGCACCCCTTGAACACTTGCAGTTTAATTGTGGCCAGCCACCCTGTACATTGCAATATGTACTTTTTATGAAAAACGATTTATATGTGAAATTTGCGTTGCACTCAAATACCTATTTGAGAAACTGTTACTTGAATAGGGTATCTATGAAAGTAGACCCCATGACAAATGTCTGCACCAAGCCCCTTATTGGCTTAGTCGGTCCCTGTGAGTAGTTTTTTCAGAGGAGTGTGGGGGAAAAAACAGTTTCTACAGTCTATGGAAGGTAATGCATTTTCGTGATATATTTATTTGTTTCAAACGAAACAAAATTAGGGTGTAAAATTCAGTTCAATTAATACTGTAAAATAGAGTTTTTTAAAAAAACAAACCGTTTGAAATTGTTGAAAATTGTGTGCAGTATTTATAAATCTTTTAAAATGTATCCATTTTTTACTCTTTTAGATACAAAAAAAAATGCGAAACTGAAAACCTTTCTCAGCACTGCACTATTGACTCTGTTGCTATTATATCAAAGAAAAATTTCAACAATTTGCAATAGTATTACAAAAAATTCTTTTTTTTTTTTTTTTTGCCAACCCGCTTGTTTCAAACATAGCATCAAAGCATGACCATAAGTATAGTCTTCTGCAAACATTAGGTGTTATAGTTTCTGAAATCATTTACTTTACTTATAAACATTGTTGGGATTTCTCATTTTGAACAGTTTTTGACCCTTTCCAAAAAGCTCCGATGCCATTGTTTACTCCAGTAATAACAGGGTAAAAAAAAAATACTCAGATGCGAAACACGCATAAAACGTGACCAATGTGATACATATCCTTTACCTGAGGCTATGTTCGAAAAATAAAAAAGATGTCTCTATTGTTATGGAACCTTAAATTACTTTCTATTGGTAAAAGAACCAAATTTGTAGAAGTTTGTGCCACAAATCCAATTACATGCTGCTGATTTTTTTTTCAATGAAAGAATGCAAACTATTAGCATCTTATTAAAATTCCATCGCCTTAAACGCTGTGATATTGACCTCATGCGGAAAATTTCGTGTTTTTTGCATAATTAAATCTGAGTGTTCTAACGGAACTAATATTTAACCCTTTAACGCGCAGTATTCCCGCTCTGGGAACATCACACTCTGACGTGTTGACTGCTGCCAGTCACAAAGAACAGATTTGATTTCTATAAAAATAGTTGCGGGTGGCATAGCTCCACGAGAATCCTTTACTTTTCAGCACGTCATTTCCCGTAAAAAAAATGGTCACGATTATTTTTAACAGCACTGACATCTGCTGAAAAATGGAAGAATGCGAGAACAGCCGGATAGATTGCCCCATGCTGAAAAAAGGCAAGCCGTTTCCATCGCTCGACTTAATTACCAGCAAGATGGCGGACGATCGAAACGTTCATCACGTGCCACAGATCTAGAGACCCTTTTTTTTACGACAGCTGGCTGTGCCCGTCAAAAAAAGGGTTGGGGGGGAATATAAATGCTGACTGTGCGGCACAGCCAGCTGTCGTCAAAAAAGGGTTTCTAGATCTGTGCACAAATGTTCTGATTACGTAATTCATTATTGACAACGATGTCTACTGGATTGCTAATAAGTGTAAACATTTCCGTGAGAAAAGGAATAGCTGAATATTAAAATTTTATTTATAAAATAGGATGTGTTTTTTAATCGTGTGCTGGGTTATTCAATTTTTCTAAAATTTGGTACTGGGGAAAGAACAGACTCAAGAATCTAAAGAGGCAACTCGAAGGGCTGGAAACGAAAAGTTCGACTTGTTTTCATACATGGTAAAAATTTTTATTCTAACTGATTTGAAAAAAAAAAAAAAAAAAATTCATTTTATTTTGGTAAATGTTCTTTATTGTAAATAGTAGCAAACATTATTTTAGGAAGAGAAGTCACTTACAAGGTCGTTAGAATTAAACTTCCCCTATTAAAGGCATTCTTCAAATGGCTGAAACAGATCGTCTCTAACTTAGGGAGTAATCCGCGCCGTCTAGAATAGATGTGTACAAAGTGTAGTCCGCAGACCGCATGTGACCCGCGAAGGGTTAACTCTTGGCCCGCTAGCCGCCCAGGTGCTGTAGTGGCTAAAGAACCATTCCATCGCACTTTGGGTCCGGGTTCGAATCCTGGGCTTGGTGTTAACTTGTCCGTCCCTTCAAAGGGCTGACCGCTCCCATAATGGAATGGCCACTAATTCGGGCCTTAGTAGTGGCGAAAGTTTGATGACTGCCCGCCCTTTTGAAAAAAAAAAAAAAAAAAAAAAAAAAAACTTTTTGCATTTTGCTTACTGCAGTTATTGTTTTTGAGAAAGAAAAAAAAATTACAAACAATTTTTTTTTTCCATTCCTCGGTCATTCTTCCCCATTTGAGCCGAATATTTTGAGAAAAGTCTAGATCATGCCGAAACGATTTGGCTTGTTCACATACTAGTAAGCGGAAATTACGCAGAATGGTCATATTTTAATTTAAAATTTTCAAATATCTTTAATATAATATTCAATCTCAACCATCACATTAATATTTGTGCTGATAAAAGAAGCGCGATAGAGAAAGTTTAGTTTTAATATTTTATGTACTAATGTAAGTTGGATGTATATTTTTTCTAGTTCATATTAATTTTGAACAAGTCTATGTTCATCGTTTGCTTGGTTGAAAAAAATTTCAATTATCCTTAAGTAAACAAAACTATTAGATAAAAAACTTTGTGGAGAATACACATACATAAAAATAGCATAAAACGTACTAACCCTCAAATTCGTTTAGCCATTCTATTTATTTAATTTTCCACGACTAAACGTAATTTGTGACTCTATGTTCTACAGTGATTTTTCATCTTCCTAATGCCTACTATCACCTGAAAGAAAAATTAAATTTAACAGCGAGCGTCAAAAAATAATCTATACGTAACATTATTTAATTAATTTTATTTTAAACTGCCGTATCACTCAAATGCCCATTTCTGTCTGTGGAGCAATGTTTTGTCTGTAACATTCATGGACTTTAAAAGATGATTAAATTTTTAAGAAACAGTCTCTTTTCGAAGAAAGACTAATCAGGAGTGTTGTTTATTCAAATAGATAAAACTCGTTTCTCTGAAATTTAATTTCTTTTAGTTATCGGTAAACTTGTAGAAACAACGCCTTTGTTTGCGGTTGAGGTAATTGGATGTATTTACTGCTAAATACGCCGGTTTAATTTTAAAGGAAATTTAGAAAGACTCATTAATGTTAATTTGTAGCTTAGTGCAGGAGACCTTTTCATGAAGCTTGGAATAACTTCTTACAATCAAATAACAAACTACAAGAGGTTCAGTGTTTATCTAGGAATGCAGCGAGATATATCAAATGTTGTTTTGATACTAACTGTGAAAATTGGCTGCTATTTTTATTTTCTGACAAATAAAAATTACACATACACATCTTAATTCTTTATTAAGTCAAGAAGTAGCTGAGCAATGTAAATTGAAAAGATGTTCTAAATAAGGTAGGGCAGGGGCGTAGCCAGAAAATTTTCATGGGGGGGTTACGACTACTACAACTCATATATATGTATACGTGTGTGTGATAATGTAGTGAAGAATATACATTTTGCATGGCAAAAAATTCCTCATGGGGGGGGGGGTTATGACCCCCCTAACCCCCCCGTGGCTACGCCCCTGAAGGGGAAAAAGTGATGGACTCGAGACGATTTTTTGCGAGACGAGACAGAGATTTACTGCTTTTTGCGAGACGAGACATACATTTTTTTAACATTATAATATAGGGATTTTACGAGATGAGACAAAGCTTTTAGGTTATTTTGTGAGACACCTATTTTTAGTCTCGCGTTCACCCCTAAGGGGAAAGGATTACTTAAGAAGAATTAATCTCTCTAATTAAAAAAAATTAAATTTGTATACGAGCTTCGTACTAAAATTCTCCCAACTAGTAAAATGTGCCCCGTACACTAATGAGGTGATGTACATAATTTCAGCCTTTCGTCATCAAATGTCTCAGAGATATCTTACGACAAAAATGGTCAGGACTATGCATAAATTTTAATGCAAATGCTTATTGATAGCAGAGCAAATAGAAGACCTCTAAAACGTGGTCAACTGATGTGTTTTTTTTTTCCTTCTCGAGAGCAATTGAAAAGTGTTTTAAATCAGCATATATTTATCTTCATATCACTGGCACTTTTTAGGTCATAATTCTAAAATTTGGTACATCATCTCATTAGTGTATGGGGCACATTGCACTAATTGGAGTGAGGGGGGGGGGTTCCGCAGGTCGAATTACAATTTAAAAAGTGTCCTTCTTTTGAAAATGAAAAGATTATTTTTTCTTGACATATTCTTTTGTCTTATTTTGAACATTTTTTTTTTTTTCAATTTATATCACCCACTTATCTCTAATGAATAACAGATGATAGCGCATTACCATCTTTCTGGAAGCATCCTGTATACACTGAAGAAAACAAAAATGTTAGAAAATATTGTCCTTTGGAATAAGAAAACAAATCCCAAATTCTCATCATTTAACCCTTTAACGCGCAGTGGTCCCGCTCTGGGATCACTAAACTCTGACGTTTTGACTGTTGCCAGTCACGAAGAATAGATTGGATTTCTATAAAAATAGTTGGGGGTGACATAGCTCAACGAAAATCCTTTACTTTTTAGCACGTCATTTCCCGTCAAAAAAAAATTGTCACGATTATTTTAACAGCACTGGCATCTGCTGGAAAATGGAAGAATGCGAGAACAGCTGGATCGATTGCCCAATGCTGAAAAAAGGACAGCCGTTGCATCGCTCGACTTAACTACCAGCAAGATGGCCGGCGATCGAAACGTTCATCGCGTGCCACAGATCTAGAGACCCTTTTTTAACGACAGCTGGCTGTGCCGCACAGCCTGTGTCGCCCGCCATCTTGCTGGTAGTTAAGTCGAGCGATGGCAACGGCTGCCCTTTTTTCAGCATTGGGAAAGGGTTGCGCCTGAAAGGGTTAAAAAATAAAGCTTTGTAAGAAATTAGTCATCTGAAAGCGTAAACATGCCATAGCATACTTTAAAATAACATTGAAAAGAAAGATAACAACAAAACTTTCACTAAAACTTTTTCGTATGCAGTTCATTTACATACCTCACTACTGATTAATGTAATGTAAGGAAAGATCAGTGAAAGGAACTCATTAACGAAAGTTTTTTTTGTTTTCATAAGCTAGTTTCTACAAAACTATAAATAATGTACTGCTTAAAAGTTAAATTGTCTATGCAACTGACGAAATATAGTTTAACAAGACAAATAGGTTTTTTAAACTGTCTCTGGTACTTTTAAATTTTGTCATGCCATGCATGAAAGCAAACAAGAAAAATTTTTAGTTAATAGTCGTCTAGATTTATAGTTCTATTAGTCTGAAAAAGGGAAAAGTCAACATACCTATTGATTTTAAACTGTCGAGAATGTTTCGCTACAACCTGCAATTTACAGAGAAAGAAGGAAATCAAGAAGCACGCAGTTTTTTTATATTTAATTCGTAGAATAAACCTCACTGAGGAGAATTTTTTTTGGCAAATACGCTTTAAAACTATATCATTAAATGCTGTACAAGGAATTTCACATGCTCTCGAAAAACATGCCTTATCGAGCAGTTTTGTTTTCACGTAAAATAATCCAAAAACAAAATGTTTGCTCTCAAATTTGTTTATTTTATTTTTCTACTGCAAGTAGTACTGTGTAAAGCATAGGTTCCCAACGTGGGCGATAACGCCCCCTTGTGGGCGTTTGAGGCTTTCAGGGGGGCGGTAAAAGACCCAGAGAAAATTAGGAGGCGTTGATATGGCACGGAGGGGAGTGGGAAGATTAACCAAATATAGTTTAAAAAAGACTTAAAAATCACTCTGATAATTCATTTCTATCACGTGTGTGAAAATTCACATATTTCGATATGAGACTTCGCTGTTGAGAGAAAGAAATACCTCTCTAATATACCTCTCTAAAATTTCCTCTTTTTTTAATGAAGAAGAAATTCAGTAGAGTTTCATTTCCAATTATTCTATCTATTAGTAATTTTTTTTTAAATTCAATTCTTGTTTTCACCATGCATTATGTACGCTCTAATTTCTCTGGAGTGGGAGGGGGGGGACGGCATTGAAATATTCACTAGAAAAGGGGGCACCAGTTCACAAAAGGTTGGGAACCTATGGTGTAAAGCAATATAAAAAGTATTGCATTTCTCAGTCATAAGAGTCTATCAGATGTGCGAAAGCCAACTTTTATCGCTGCCTTTGAAAGTCTTGTACGATACCTAACTTGGTTCTATAGTCTGTTCGCCGAGTCGAGAGAACGAAACTAAATAATGGCACATGTAAACTGGCGAAGAGTCAACACCTGGCATTTTGCCAGAGCGCCAAACACAGTATGAATTTCTGCTTTCTTCCATTTACGCTGTTAGGCGCATTTAACCTTTAACTTCAAACCAGAGATTGGTGCCAAAAAATGTAATTCTTTGGTAACCCGTTTGTTTACTTTCGTTCTCTCGTTTCCGCGAACAGACTATAGGTAGATCTACTTCAATCCAGACTGAATCATACCCTCCAATATTTGCTTCCCTTTCTGTGTCATTCCGCCGTTCCATTTCTGCTTGTGTACCATCGCGATGATTAACCCAAAATGTAATAATAAATGGGTGGTTGTGCTGCAAAAAATTGTTCCAATCATTCAACAAAAGATGCCATGTTATTTCGACTTAAATGGCCGAAAGAGAGAAAGAAGACTAAAATGGACAGTGACCTAACAGAGGGCCCCGCGGGACAGAGGTCCGGAAGAGTTAGAGGGCCCCCAACGGCCAACCACATGAAGTATAATATGCTACGTTATGTGACATTCACAGCAGAGGTGGGGCCGAAACAGCGTAGTTGCTGGGAGGCCCCTTGTCGGTGGGTTAGGCCACTGAAAATGGATTAAATACAGCTAAACTATTACCCCCCTTACAGTTTTAGTCCGCCAGTTTCGTTTCGCTGGCAAACAAACACGGCGAGAATAATTCAGCTCGGTTCTTTAGTATCCTTAGTTCGAAGCATCAGCGTAGAATGAAGTTTAACCCTTTGAGGCGCAACCCTTTCCCAAAGCTGAAAAAAGGGCAGTCGTTGCCATCGCTCGACTTAACGACCAGCAAGATGGCGGACGATCGAAACGTCCATCGCGTGCCACAGATCGAGAGACCCTTTTTTGACGCAGCGGGCTATGCGGCACAGCCAGCTGTCCTCAAAAAAGGGTCTCTCGATCTGTGGCACGCGATGAACGTTTCGATCGTCCGCCATCTTGCTGGTAGTTAGGTCGAGCGATGGCAACGGTTGCCCTTTTTTCAGCATTGGGCAACCTATCCAGCTGTTCTCGCATTCTTCCATTTTTCAGCAGATGTCAGTGCTGTTAAAAATAATCGTGACCATTTTTTGACGGGAAATGACGTGCTAAAAAATAAAAGATTCTCGCGGAGCTATGCCACCCGCAACTATTTTAATAGAAATCCAATCTATTCTTCGTGACTGGCAACAGTCAAAACGTCAGAGTTGGGTGTTCCCAGAGCGGGAACACTGCGCGTTAAAGGGTTAGCAGAGCCTGATTACGTCCAACTGGGGCCCCGGGCACTGCTGAATTTGGGGGCCCCCATCTATGAAATTTGTTGTATTTTTCATGAAATTTTGATATAAAAAAGAACAACATTTAATATTGGGGGCCCTTTAAAGCCGGGGGCCCTGGGCAAAGTCCCGATTTGCCCATGCGATAATAAGGCTCTGAGGGTTAGCGGCAAGATAGTACAGGTAACTCCTAACTCTCGAAGGGTACAGCTACCTTCGTTTTACATCAAACCCAAACCCTTCAATTGGATGAAGTCAATTACAATTATGAGAAAACCAACTCTTAAAATCTCTTTTACTGCTTTGAACTATTTCTATACGCTGACGTGAAAAACAGTATATTATATTTGATCATTTTTATCTACAAAAACTGCGGTCGTATTGCAATAAAAACCAGAAGTCACGTGAGCTGCTCATTACGGTGCAATGGTATCCAATATTAGAACTGGAAACAATAGCGAACACAAAACAAAATTTTTTGAAAATTGAACCAATTGTCAAACAACGGAAGAGTCAAGCCATGTCATTTAAAAAAAAAAAAAAAAATGTACGTCCGCTAAGGAGAATGGATGGTGCTAATTTAAATAAATTGTAGAGGGAAACACACACTATCCTGATTTCATATCCGAGGTCTGCAAGGGCGCAATCTCTTATATCACTCATCGTTTTCTGGATTGCGGAGAGAAAAGTGATAATACAGCGATTACAAAAGAACGAGAAGAGAGGTGAGTGACCAAAAATGCTTACCAAAAGAAAGAAAAAAAAAAAAGTCAGGTAAGAACTGAGAAAATTTTTTCTCTCGTTATAAGTTGTAAAAAAGCAGACAAAACAGTTTGTCCCAAAAAAATGAATGATGTGGATTTTTCGTGACCACAATCAGTTTCATGAAAAGTTTTTCGCACTCCCGGATTTACGGATTCGTGTACCAATTGTGTGGAGAATGTGTGAGGTCTGCTCGATAAAGACTATAATTAAAATTTCAGCAGTAATAAGGGTTTTTTTTTTTTTTAACTAGCTAATGATAATTGTCAGATCCATTTCTTTTCAATTAAGTGAAAGAGAGAGAGGAGGGGAAATAAATTATGGTAAGCATGGGCGCCGGCAGACTATTTCCCAGGAGGGGGGGGGGCAAAGACTACTCCAGGGGGGGGGCAAAGACTACTCAAGGGGGGGGGGAGACTACTTCAACGTATGGTTACTATGTTGGAAAGAGCAAAAAAGCAAGGAAAAACACTGCGTACAAAAATTCAGGGGGGGCATTGCCCGCCTTGCCCTATGCTCCCGGCGCCCATGATGGTAAGTACATCTGTTTTTAAAAACTTTGCAGCACTTTTGCCTTATTTATGCATCAGCCACTGCATAAAGAATAAATAGCTTTTAGAGTCCTTCGCTGCAAAGCTACAACGGCAGCGATTCCCCTTCTGGTGTTCACCGCTATTCTCATAGAAAACTGTCCACGGAAAAATATCTTCTATTCAGAGGCGTAGCCAAGGGGGGGGGGGGTTAGGGGGGTCATAACCCCCCCATGAGGAATTTTTTGCCATACAAAATGTATGTTCTTCACTCCTTTACCACACACATGTGCATATATGCACATGCATATATGTGAGTTGCAGTAGTCGTAACCCCCCCCATGAAAAATTTCTGGCTACGCCCCTGCTTCTATCGTTTTCTTTGCAAGAGTGGAGCTAAAGTGAACAACGGCCCAGTTGCGTATTTCAGTCAGTTGTCTTCCCTCAGAACAACGTTTCTCAATCGTCAGGCCTGGAATTGATTACGGTACTGAGATATGTTCGGTACCGTAGTATCCGTGTCTGTACGCTGCGAGAAATTCTGTATTCTTTCACGCTGAAGTTGTTCAAAAATTTTTCACTTTCAGCATCTGCTTTTCTTTAAGGATCTTAGTGCATTTCAACAATAACAACATAGTTAAAACCTTTAAATACTCTAGTGCTGTTAGGGAGGAAAGTAACATCCAAATCATGTATCTTGATGTCATGCTAAAAAACAAGGCGACTTCACTTTTTTGAAGTGTGTGTGAGACACAGAATGTTCTAGAAAGTTATCATCTTGTCTTTGTGTTCTGGTGTCACGTTAAAAACCCCCAAACTGTGCTTTTATTTTAATTAAAAGCTGTGCTTTTTAGTTACAAATATATCATGTGATTTATTTGTAAAAAGAATAAAATAAAATTTTAAATACGAAAAAAAAGCGGTAGTAGCTTTTTATTGTGGAGTCCTCAAAAGCTTAAAATAAAAATTTATTCTTTCAAAGACGTGCTATAAAGAAATGGAAGTTTCAGCACTAAGAAAATTTTAGAAAAAATAAATAAATATTTCACTTTTGAATGAGATGGAAATTGTTAAGTATTCAAAATATTTATAAAAAGCATTTGAGAGCAGCATGCTTATTCACTAGTTTTTTTATAAGTACTCGTTAAACCAGCGGTTCCTAACCTTTTAACGTCGCCCCCGTTCACCCCAGCAAAAGTTAACACATGCTGACGCCCCCCCCCCTCTCAAATTTTTCAACATACATTCAGTTTTTGTATTCTTCAACAATGGTCATTAAGTCACCTGTTTAACAAAATAATGTAACCAGTAACATTTTAATAATTTTAACAGAATAAACATTTTAAATGAAAATGGGTATGTTTTGGGTAAAAATAAGTAAGATTATTTTTTGAAACATGCATTATCGCTTGCCCTTCCTATTTTTCTAGCACTCCCCCACCCTGTAAACGCTCTATTCTCCCCTAGGGGGGGAGTATGCCCCACCGGTTGGGAAACGCTGCGCTGAGTCATAAATTTCAAAGGTCTGGTCTTAGAAGCTTTTTATTAAAATTATATTTTTGTCTTCTAGCGTGATCTTGGTGTCACGCTAAAAAACGATTCGCCTCCACTTTATTGAAGTGTATGTGAGATACATTCTCACTTTTCTAGAAACTTCTATGAATTTTCTAGAAAGTTGTCATCGTGCCTTGGCGTCACGTAAAAATCACAAACTGTGGCTTTTGTTCTAATTAAAAGGTGAGCTTTTTATACATGTGTTTTATTTGTAACTAAAGAACACAAAATAAAATTTTAAGTAAAAAATAGATAATTTGTATTATTATAAGTATTAATTTATTAGTATTAATTTTACAAGTATAATAAATTTTATAAGTATTAATAATAATCAAGTGAAAAAAACAGTAGAAGCTTTTTATTATGGAGCCCTAGAAGGCTTAAAATTTATTCTTACAAAGGCATGTTATAAAGAAATAAAAGTTTCAACACTAAGAAAATTTTAGAGAAAAATATACAGCGTTTCGAAACTCATGGGGAAAATTTTAAGGGGTCGCAGAAGGAATCAAGATGATTCAGAATAATGGAGCAATGTAGGGTCGGAAACAATTGTTCCCGCGTAATTATTTCAGAATAATAGTGAATTTTTCGGCAACGGTCCATCAAAAACTAATAGATCTTTCACAGAGAGGACTTGACTAAGATTGATTATTAAGAGGATTGATAACTTTGACAAGGATTGTACTACATTGATAACAAGATTAATTATTAAAGTGATTATTAACAGGTAAATGAAAACAACGTTTCCAACTTCATACTCCTATGGGATTCTAAAACGTTTTAGTTCCCTCTACCATCCCATAAATTTTTGCCCGTGAGTTTCAAAACACCGTACCCTGTATAAATATTTTAGTATTGCAAAAAGTAAAACTTTTTAAATATTTTAAAAAGCATTACATTCGAGACCTTAGAAATTTTTCGCAATGAATACTCACAAAAAGTAATGACTAAGAATATTAGTCTGGAATGCTTTTTAAAATATTTCGAATATTTTTTTCTTCTCTTGCCAAAAGTGAACTATCTATAGTTTTCTTTAAAATATTCTTAATGTTGAAACTTTCATTTCTTTATAGCATGTCTTTGCAAGAATAAATTGTCGTTTTATGCTTGTTAAGGACTCCACAATAAAAAAGCTTCTACTGTTTAAAAATATTAAAAATCTACTTAAATTTTCATTTTGATTTTCTGGTCGTTACTATCTCATCAGATGGACAAATAAATATCTGAATTTTGGCAACCTTTCGAATGGACGTAAGACAAAAAGTAGGACTGTCTCGACTCGCAAAACAACTGTAAAGTTTTGTATCCTCTTGCAAAATCCCAATTAAACAATGAGAAAAACTCCTGTCCCCTACCATGGCCGAGTAGATAAGACATAGAACATGGTAGATGGCTGAAGTGTGAAGGACCAGGGTTCTGACCTAACGCAACAGTGTCGATCCACCTGTCTGGAGTTCTGGTCTGTTTTCTCCAAGTGTAACGTGAATGCGCTTTGGAATGCCTTACAAAGTCCATCTATTAAGGCACCCCCCTCCCCCATCCTTGGCAGATAGCCCTTGTGTAGTTTTGCCATAACACAACACACTCTCTCTAGACTCAAAATTCTGTTTCTGTGTCAAAAGGTAGTGAATGCAAAGAAATTTCTGATCTGATCACCATATAGCAATTATTTTAGCCTAATCTACAAGAGCTTAAAAAAAAAACCTTTATACAGTCAAGTTACTGCTGCCAGATAGATTTTTAGAAGTCCACTATCGGAAGCCGTTGCCATCGCTCGACTTAACTACCAGCAAGATGGCGGACGATCGCTGTGGCACGCGATGAACGTTTCGATCGTCCGCCATCTTGCTGGTAGTTACGTCGAGCGATGGCAACGGCTGCCCTTTTTTCAGCATTGGGCAATCCTTCCAGCTGTTCTCGCATTCTTCCATTTTTCAGCAGATGTCAGTGCTGTTAAAAAGAATCGTGACCATTTTTTTCTACGGGAAATGACGTGCTAAAAAGTAAAAGATTCTCGTCGAGCTATGTCACCCGCCACTATTTTTATAGAAATCCAATCTATTCTTCGTGACTGGCAACAGTCAAAACGTCAGAGTTGGGTGTTCCCAGAGCGGGAACACTGCGCGTTAAAGGTTTAATTTCGCTACTACAAATATCAGCTACTTGATATCTCCTTCTCTAGGCAATTGCCTAGGCTGTGCATTCTGAAACGTTGGTCTTCATTAAAAGCAAGGGTAAAAAATCCTACTCTTCACTCATTTTGTTTACGTAGTTCCAGATACTGAGAAGTAATTAATTACATGAAAAAGCGGCACGGAGAAGACATAGTCTGAAGCTTCCTAATCATCACTCGTTTAAAATCAGAACAAGCGTAAACATTTACGTCGTTAAATACTGCAAGACTGTTATTAATATTTCTTTAAAAAGCTTTTTATCAGTGCCTGGAACGTGCTGAACAACTATTTCCCTACGCATTATTTACCTCCACGGTAGATGGAAGAACGCTTTGCAAACACAGTGCATCTCACCTATTGCTTGATTGACGAGCAATTGACCCAGAAGCAAATATCTTGACCTTGCCTTTGAGAGAGAAGTCAAGCACGATGTCACTCAACCAACTGCCCGAAGAAAACATTTCCGTGAATCTCATCCGTTCTTGCCGCATGAATATTCATCGGTTCACACACGCACGTAGACGGAGAACTTCGTTTGAAAAAGAATAAAGAGGGTGCCCGATGGTCATCTTCATGTGGAATATAGAGTCATTATTATCCGGCGCCGACAGACTGATTTATTGTCGAAATCGATAAGAAAGCTTAACGAGAACCACGCACGTTGAGCGTTGCGAACACTGGGCGTCGATCTCTTCCTAAAACCTTACAGGCACTGTCTAGTATGCGAGGGCGGGTATATCGATGTAAAAAGTAATCTTTTGAATAATGTGGGGAAGATTTAACTTTTTGAGAGAGAAAATATCGGCGGGGAGGGCTATTTGGAACAATTTTCAAAAGAATTACTACTTCTGATGTGAAAAATGGTCTTAATGAATGCGCAAAAACAGAAATCTAGCTATGGATGGAGGGAACATTGTTTAACCCTTTGAGGCGCAACCCTTTCCCAATGCTGAAAAAAGGGCAGCCGTTGCCATCGCTCGACTTAACGACCCGCAAGATGGCGGACGATCGAAACGTTGATCGCGTGCCACAGATCGAGAGACCCTTTTTTCACGCAGATGGCTGTGCCGCACAGCCAGCTGTCGTCAAAAAAGGGTCTCTCGATCTGTGGCACGCGATGAACGTTTCGATCGTCTACCATCTTGCTGGTAGTTAAGTCGAGCGATGGCAGCGGATGCCCTTTTTTCAGCATTGGGCAATCGATCCAGCTGTTCTCGCATTCTTCGATTTTTCAGAAGATGTCAGTGCTGTTAAAAAGAATCGTGACCATTTTTTTACGGGAAATGACGTGCTCAAAAGTAAAGGATTCTCGTGGAGCTATGTCACGCGCAACTATTTTTATAGAAATCCAATCTGTTCTTCGTGACTGGCAACAGTCAAAACGTCAGAGTTGGGTGTTCCCAGAGCGGAAACACTGCGCGTTAAAGGGTTAACCCTCTCAGCGTCGTGGAAAACGGTAGAGATGTTTCACTGCACATCAATTTCAGATATTTCAGTACTCCAAGTAAGGAAATGGCCCAGGTTCTATGCTAGTAGAATATGTTATGAGGTGATAAGAGTCCATGCTAAAAAATAAGTTAAACATCAGGGATACCAAATTGGGATACATCGTGCAGTACTGAAGCAAAACCTCCCATGTTTTCATTAGTCAGGGAGAAGGAAGGGGGTTTGCCACATGAATTTACACACACCCACCGTATACTTTTTCTATACATCATCTCAGTCACACCTTTCACACTAGCGCCTCGTTTCTAAGTGGGTTTTGTGGGTTCGTAGAGGCCAAAGAGAGACGATTTGGGTGATCAATCAACCTCGAAAATCTTCGAGTAAGATGTTGATACATGACTATTTATTAAAGGTCCTGTTAGGTAATTAATTCAAGATTCATCGTCACACTAATATGGTTACCGTCTAAAGTCCTGTAGAGGAGGAAGATTCGACGTTCGAGTTTAAACCCTCATCAGGCTTAACCAATTCGCTTCCATCGCTACAAAAATTACAACTGTGAAAATTCCCTTCTGTGTCCATCGTTGCTTTCCAGTTGGATGTTTGAATCCTGTCTTGTTATCCAGCCTTGTAAAAAGCACAATGCTGGTTCCAACGAGCATTCAAAGAAAGATCCATGATGCCCGCTTATTTTAGATTCAAGCCATTTATATTCTAACAGGATCTGGAAATACCTTCTGATCGTGCCATGTTCTGGATTGGTATGCAGTATGAGCTTTATGCCTTTTGGTGAAATATCGAAAAAATTTACGTTCTTGTTGAAATCTCCGTAAACACATTCTTTAAGTAGCAACTTACAAAAATACGAAAAAGTTATTGGAAACCTGAATTATTGGAAACATTCAAGACCTTTCAAGTTGCTCAAAGTGGCTCCCAACTGAAGGTTCGTGTATTTTTTAGGATGTTTTTTTAAAATGCCAACATTGGACTGTTCTGTGAGCTAGTGGAATGCAAGGTGTTATAAGTCAAGTTTTCTTCAAAAGTGAAGTAAGGTCATGTCTTAAAATCTGCACCATGTGCTCTCTCTTACAAGCAAAGTGGTGTAGGTCTGAAGTTCCAAAAAGTTCTCAACAGGTGGGAGTTTATTTCTTGGACGACTGCGAAACATGCTATATCAAAGAACCGTGTTCACTTGATTTACACCCCTCAAATAAAAACGTTTTCCTTTTTTTTATGTAGTTTGTTTGATCAGGCATTAGTAGGCAAGATTTATGCTCATTAAAAAGTTTTATTAATTGCATTTGAAAACAAAATATTAGATTTATCTGCTTATTAGGTCCATGTGTTCTTTTCTTGTATCTCCAAAATTTTTCACGAAACTAATGCATTACGGATAATTTGAGAAGTTCTGAATTTAAACAGCTACAAGAAAAAAGTGAGAATTTTATTTTTATATTTTACAGTACATATTATACTGCTAGGTTTAGTTAATACTATGTTTCAAAATGTTCCTAATAAACTATTTAATGAGTATAAACGCTAAAAACTAATGCCTGAAAATACAGGCTTAAAAAATCACTGAAAGCAAACTATATTTTTATTTTTGATCAAAAATAAATGCCTAGTCATTTGACTCCTTACTCTGCAGCTATGAGGTATCGAAATACAATGTTTATCCTGAACCATTGTCTACCTGTTATCCTTTATTGTCCTGAACAAATTGAACGTAAGTCTAACAGCCCTGTCCATAATATTGTTAACTTTGAATAATTTATAAATCATTACAGAAAATAAGTAAAACGTGTATTCATATTTCTGGCTTTTTTTTTTTCATCTGGTCTCACCATCATCACCCGACTTGTCTTTTAATTTTTAATTTTGTACGACAACTATTCTACTAAAAAGAAGCCCTAAATCTTGTTAAATATTAATCTCAGCTTAACCCTTTAACGCACAGTGTTCCCGCTCTGGGAACACCAAACTCTGACGTTTTGACTGTTGCCAGTCACGAAGAATAGATTGGATTTCTATAAAAATAGTGTCGGGTGATATAGCTCCCACGAGAATCCTTTACTTTTTAGCACGTCATTTCCCGTCAAAAAATGGTCACGATTATTTTTAACAGCACTGACATCTGCTGAAAAATGGAAGAATGCGAGAACAGCTGGATAGATTACCCAATGCTGAAAAAAGGGCAGCCGTTGCCATCGCTCGACTTAACTACCAGCAAGATGAACGTTTCGATCGTCCGCCATCTTGCTGGTAGTTAAGTCGAGCGATGGCAACGGCTGCCCTTTTTTCAGCATTGAGAAAGGGTTGCGCCTCAAAGGATTAAGGCAACCATTGATAAGAAACTTCTATTGATGTTACACAAAACGCTAACACATCTGACACATACTCCCACTCTTAAGTGGCAGTTAGGTCATGTAAGACCTGTAATATAAAATATGGATATCGAGCGAGAAAGTTACAACAATGTATAGATATTTTAATGCAAATATGAGATGAAGCGCACCACATATATTTAACCTTCGAGGGTTCCGGTTCTTGGAAAGACCATTGGACATCTCTTAATAGGTAAAATACAGTTCTGTCAGCTTTGATTGAAGAAGCAAAATCAAGAGCTACTCGAAATTGTTAAAATTCGCCCTCAAAGGGTTACTGAACTTCTCACTGTCCGTCCGTACACCCTTTTTATGCTTTCTTTGTTGTAGCCACAGAGTTCAAATGCTAGTCCAGGCTCGCGGTCAGTAATAAAATACCATCTCCGTTTGAAATGTTCGTAATTTCATGACACCAGAAAACAAAAATGCATACTCGAGGTGCATATCCTCGAGGGAGCTGCTTCTCCAATGATGACTAAACAAGTCCACTTCACCGATGTCAGTGAAATTCCATTTTAATACTTTGATCATGACTGCCGCAATCGTTATATGCATTTTTTTTTTTTTTTGTAATCTCCCCAGAATTCAATCAATTATCGTCTGACGATGTGATTGCTATTTATGAAAATGCAATCGAAGAACAAGTTTTATCTTACGACTCTGCTACTGGAAAAAAATAATAATTTCGCTTAATGATTTGAATGCATAAAAAAAAAACAAAAAAAACATACGCAGACATATCAAGAGAAAGTTATTTGGTGAAAATAGGGTCAATGTCTTTCTAGCTCTGTGGGTTGGGAGGGTAACAATTGCAAATCATGATCTCAGGCGATCTAAAACAATTTACTCTGATTTCAGCGGTACATTAGAAACAGTTAAAGGAATTGAACACAATACTCAAATCATGTTTTTTTTTTCTTCGATTAATGGAATAATCAACATTCATCTGCATGGAACTAGTTATCTTGACATTCGAAATCCCACGGAACGAAATACGACAACTCCGCAACTCCTTTTTGCAGTCTGGTATTTTCTACGATTAAAATTCTAATCTTCACTCTTAACCTTTCTCACAGGAATTGTTACAGGTTCTGTCTTATTAATATCCCCGAGAAATGTTTTGCCCCTAAGTGCAGAGACATTAAAATGTGTTTTTCTTGTGTAAAGATTTTTGAAACTTTATAACGAGGGTTGTTCAAAGATTAAGATAACAAGTCCTTTAACCAAAATGTTTATTCAGGAAATGCAAGAAACACACACACAGATGGCAAGGCATTTGGAGCAGATTATTTTTCAATATAGCCACCGTAGGCCTTAAAGCATTTTTTGTTCCATCTGTATGCCAATCTATAGAATCCGATGTTGAAGAAATCAGGGCCCTGGTCATTGAGCCCCTTAACGACTACATCCTGAACTGTGCAATCGGTTTGCAAATGTCGTCCTGGCAGGTACTTCTTCGACGGCCCGAAGAAATGAAAATCACTGGGTGCGAGATCCGACCGTCTTTCCTATCTGGAATTCCTTCCACCAAAACGAAACCTGCTTTCTTGACATTACAATTACTAGGTGCATCTTCAACGACCGAAACAACTGGAAATCACCGGGTGCAAGATCCGGGCTGTAAGGATGATGACTACTCCTCCATTCTGAAATTCATTCCACTAAAATCACGCTTGCTTTCTGGACATTACACTTTGCCCGTACACATTCGTTCGTCTAAGATAAATTTTTGCTGGGACAGTATTCTCTAGCCACAAAAAGTAGTGTATACTTCAGTCGCTGACCAGGTATCTGTATCTCATATTTCAGAGCTTTATAGTATTACTAGCTCCATCTAGTGTCATTTGATTGCTGTGATCGTCTATTGTACCTAGGCACGGAATCCCATTCGTTCATGGTATGTGTAACCATTGAAGACCTTACCTATTTGAGCCACGTACGTTAAGTGTAAAAAAAACGCGTAACTTTTTTAATATATTCTGCTATCGCTATTTATCTGATGCTATTACGGTGAACACTTTTATTACCAATGACGGATTCAGAAACGTTTTAGATGGAAGCTGAAACGCATGGTGAAGCATTTTATATAAAAACAAGTTGAAGCAAATTAGAATAGTTAGAACACGAAAAAACGAAAAATAACAATAACGCATGCGCACAAACGCAACTTAACAGCTTAGTGAGGTCGAATTGAGCAAGGGAATTCGTTACATCCATCTGCTTACGTCACACAGTAGCTAGAATAAAAAATAACTATTACGCATGGGCGAAAGTGCAAGAAATTTCGGATCTTTCAATAGTTCTAAAATATCCAATTTACAATATTTGACGCATTATCATACCTCCAAAAACAGCGTCGCCAAGCTCTACACATTTCTTTATGGTTGCCAGTCAAAAATACCATCGGCAGGGTACTTTAATCCAGCTGAACATCACCCACAATGGCGCCAGAACCAAGGGGCACCGGATACGGAACATAGACCCATAACTTTGGAATCATGGTTTGTTGAAATTTGTGCATAAATCCTAGAGAACCATGACTGCAAAGCTCGGCTAAGTGCGGCGATTTTTTAGGTTATGTGGGAACCCCATAATATTTACGAAAATTTTGCGGGACCCAATAAGCATTGCTCAAATAGGTAGTACTTACGTATTACACCGGTGGTCATTCTCCCCAAATTATTTTTTCTTCAAATGTACTGGCAAACTGTTGCCAAACGTATCCCAAACCATCAATAATTTTACGCGTCCGATATTTAGCTTGGCAAAGAATCGCTTGTCTTGGCGCACCGCCGGGATACCCCGCAAATCCGATATACGCGTGAGTGAAACTGCCATTTTCTTCACTTGTACTGTAATATACATATACTATTTGCTGTTTCAAGTCATTTAGTTTAATTTTAAGATATAGAACGATATGAAAATTTTAAATAAGTAACAACCTTAAAAATATAATTCAATTACAAAAATAAATTGGCAAGAGTTTGACAGCACGTTTGACGAAAAAATGGTTTGGCTGGAATGACCGTCAGGATAATATGTAACACTTTAACTATAATCTGTCCATTAAGCGTAGCCGCTTTGAAGGTGACTATTGAGGAAACCCATTTACAGTTGTATATACCCCAGTTGTATATACCCCACGACTTAGCCGCTTGGTACGTGGGCTATTGGTGTCAGATGAAGTAATATGGGACGGTTTGCTTTCAGTTATATTTAAATTTCAGGTATATACAGGGTATACTTTGACGCTAAAATTGGGGAACTTCAAATGGCTATAACTCGCGAACTATTGGGCGGAGTGAGTGCAATCAAATATAAAAAGGTACCTTGTGGCAACACCTCAACACCCGCCAAGTAACATAATTGTGGCTCATTTGGAACATAGTTAAAAATAAGGCTCGTCACAGTAAAGAGATCTCGGCTTCTCCGGCGTTCCAATGACAACGTATACGTCCACCCCTGTATCTTCAGATCTATGGTATCCGACGGCTTAGCGGCTTGGTACGTAATGTTTACGTGTCAAACGCATTAAAATCACCCGTTTTCTTTTTGCTAAGTTTAAAATTTAGGTGTATACACTGTAAAAAATGCATTTTCGCCAACATTATCGAACTTCAAATGGCTATAACTCGCGAACTATTGGTCCGACAATCACCAACCAAATATAAAAAGGTACCTTGTGTCAACACCTAAACACCCACATAGTAACATAATTTTGGCTCAATTGGAACATTGGTTAGTCCGACAATGACCAACCAAATATCAAAAGATACCCCGTCGAAAGACGTAAACACTCACCCAGTTTCATAATTTTAGCTCAGTTGGAACATAGTTTAAAATAGACTTCGTCAAAAAAAGCGCCCCCTACGGCTTTCTAATGATAACGTGTATGACCCCCCCAACAATAGATTTGGGCGGACAATGTCCAACCAAATATCAAAAGATACCTTGTGGCAAGACCTAAATACCCACCAAGTTTCATAATTTTAGCTCAATTGGAACATAGTTAAAAATAGGGTTCGTCAAAAAAAAAAAAAATCAGCGCCACCTACGGCTTTCTAATGAACGCGTATACGACACCCCCCCCGTATCTTCAGTTCTTTATACCCGATGACTTAGCCGCTTGCTACGTGGGCTATTGGTATGAAACGAAGTAATATGGCATGATTTCCTTTTAGTTATATTTAAAATTTAGGTATATACAGGCTATACCTGGGTCGCCAGAATTGGCGAACTTCAAATGGCTATAACTCGCGACCTATTGTCCGACAATGTGAAACCAAATATCCAAAGATACCTTGTGGCAGCTCCTAAATACCCACCAAGTTTCATAATTTTAGCTCAATTGGAACATAGTTAAAAATAGTGTTCGTCGCAGTAAAGAGATCTCGGCGTCTCCTGCACGTTAGACCCATAAAGCGTAAAATCTTCGGTATCTTCAGTTCTTTACACCCGACGACTTAGCGGCTTTGCACGTAATGTTTACACGTATGGCCACATAAGGCGGGAATTTTGATTACGTCATAGAAGAGAAATATTAGGCTATTATGGCTGGTAATGGAGAAAAACTATCTTTAAAGGCCCCATTGGGAAAATCGCGCGAAATGACCAAAATGTCGCTAAGATTGGCGACTTTCAGCAAAATATCGCCAAATTTGTGTCAAATATAGGTACCCAAAAGTGAAGTTATCGAAGGCCTACGACCCATATTTCTTAAACTTTCTAGAGTCGCCATAGAAAAATGAATGGGGAAACCAAAACCTCCTTGTCTACGGTTCTAATTGACCGATTTTGATGCAACAAAAAGCAAAATTTAACTATTTGAAGCGCAGAATACGAATGTTTAGCTATTTTAAGCCCCAGAACAGCGGGTTGCCCCGAAAATTCATAAAAATTCGTAAAATTGGGGGGGAAACTGTGCTTTCTATTTAAAACAAATCGGATTTCAGCGCATTGGTATAAGGAGGTTAATTTTCTTAAATTGTACGCCTACTCGAAGTAATATTCGAGAATGTGAGAATTTTTCAGCATTATTTTTGCGAGTAACTGATTAATTTTTCAAGAAAACATGCAGCTCAAAACAAATGTTAGAAGTTGTTATTACATGATACTTAACCTCCTTACACTTGAACAAAAATCTCGCATCTCAAATTAAAAAAACCTATTACACTTAAAAGAGACAAGTAGAAAGCGCAATTTCAAATAATTTTTTCGAATAAAAGCCTCATCCGCAATCTCTGTTTCAGTAGTAAAAAATTGTTATCATGCATCAACGAAGACTGTCAAGACACTTTTAACCCATTGAGGCGCAACCCTTTCCCAATGCTGAAAAAAAAGCAGCCGTTGCCATCGCTCGACCTAACTATCAGCAAGATGGCGGACGATCGAAACGTTCATCGTGTGCCACAGATCTAGATACCTTCTTTTGACGACAGCTGGCTGTGCCGCACAGCCAGCTGTCGTGAAAAAAGGGTCTCTTGGCAATGTATCCAGCATTGGGCAATCAATACAGCTGTTCGAGCATTCTTCCATTTTTCTGCAGATGTCAGTTCTGTTAAAAATAATCGTGACCATTTTCTGACGGGAAAGGTCGTGCTAAAAAGTAAAGGATTCTCGTGGAATTATGTCACCTGCCACTATTTTTGTAGAAATCAAATCTATTTTTCATGACTGGCAACTGTCAAAACGTCAGAGTTGTTTGTTCCCAGAGCGGGATCACTGCGCCTTAAAGGGTTCAAATAGTCTTCGCCTCCCCTTGAGTAGTCTTTGCCCCCCCCCCTTGGAAAAAATTCTGCCGGCGCCCATGGGAGCACCCGGCCATTTTGTAACGAACGCTCCTATATGCGTTGCAGTCGTTGGCCATTGTTGCGCATTTCACAGTGTTGGAGGGTATCGCGTTTGCCGTTTGTAATAACAATGCGGTAATAACAATGCCGTTGTAACAATGTAATAATAATGCCGTTTGTAATAACTTGCAACAATGCAAGCTTTAAGTACGTCCAGCCGAGGTTGGAATGTGTACGGCAAGACAGAGCTGTGGTGTCGGGGGGTCGCCGGTATCTCCCCAACACCACGGGTCGTATGCCTTGTCGGGGACATGGCGGTTTTGCATGGACGGTGTAGGTTACTCGTGGGTAAGGTCGTAGTTCATCTCGTTCGGCAGCTTTAGCTTGCCTCGAGATGAGCGGCTGGTGCAGTGGCATGCATCCGGGCTGGTGCATCCGGGTTTGTTGTGCTTGTGTGCATCCGGGCTGGTGTGTACTGCAACTGCTGCATCTGGGCTGTGGGCCTTGCTCCTGTCTGCAGGAGTTTCAAGGTTAGCTGTAAGCGAGTCATTGAGCGACCCTGGAATCGCCCTGTCTTTTTAAGCTCGTATGACTCGTTTAAAAAAAAACGCCTTTTCTCAATAGATGGCGCTGAATTTCACAGGCTTTTTCCTCATTAAAATGCTGTATTTTAGTGGAAGGTAGCTACCGATTTCTGGTAACGCCTTACTAGGAGGTGCTTGATTCAACACTTGATTGATGGACGTACTGGTAATTTCATTTGCTGAAGCATGAGAAAGGAAAGGCCGCTAAGATTTGAAAGTGGGTTTTTGGTCAGTTCTAAATGTTTTTGTCTGGAGTGTTGTTTGAACAACTAACTTGTTTTTAGATTTTGCAGTCCATTTTACAGTAAAAAAATGGGAAGAAAAAGAAAACTTCCTTTGTGGTCTAAACGTTCTAAAGCTCAACGTATGAGACGACAGCGTGAAAGAATTTTAGCACACGAAACTTCTATCAACACTGAAAGGTAAGATTTATTATTCTTATTTCATTTTGTGTCTTTTGCAAGTGTGTTTGTTTTGTAATTGGAAAAAATGCGAATAACAGTTAACCAAGTATTTAATTGCAATTAATATTCAATTTATCCAGTGTTTGTAGTTTAAGAATAGAAGTATCCAGTATAGAAGTTTCAGAAGAGCGAAATTTTATTAATATTAAAAGGGGAAAAATACGCATTTAAAAATAAGTGTAATAAAATATAATATAATGACATATTTATTTCAAAACCCCAAAATGCTAGATATTTTTTTTAAAATTGCGTATGTATTTTCAATCCAATTTTTTTCTAATAACGCGAAAAAATGAAATTTATTAATACATTATTCGATTTTCAATTAACATTTAACTTACTTTTCCGATTATTATAGATCTGTTTGTAAAACTCTTCTTGACAACGGCTTTCTGATCGTGTCTATGTATTTCAAATGTCGCTATTTGAAAAAAAATTTCTGTCAATAATGCTTAAGTGAAAAGTATTCCATTTAATGGTAAATATTCAGTGAGTCTGATTTAATATTAATTTTATTATAATTTCTAAAACATTTTAGTAAGAAGAAATATTTTTCTGTTTTCAGCTGAGATTATTGAATTAATAATTTCAGCTGATTTTTATTTCTATATGTACTTAAAAACGCATTTTACTTATGAATTAGGAAAACATATTTTTTAATCGTTATTATACTTATAGAAACTGTTTTAGAATACTCATTACATTTAATATAGATTGTACGCGGGAAAAAAAGGGGGGGGGTGGAATGTGTTAGAAAGAACATATATATGTACTTCAGAAAAAATCTCTTTCACTATTTTTTTTTTTTTGTTTGTTTGTTTTGATAGTAGTAATGCAAATAAATATTTACTTGTAATGTATTTCAAAACAGCTTAGGTAGCTTTCAATAACAAAAACTTCTTCTATAAGCTGCTTTTATCGCTAATAAGGATCGCCAATTCGTAAATAAATAATGGCTTCTAAAACAATATTTAGACCACATTAATCGAAAAAAAAATAGTAGTAATAGATTTCTGCCGTCTTCATGTATATGATACTGAAATTTCTAACTATTATCTTCATTTAATCAGACGTTAATGTGTACAATCGAAATTCCTTTGGCGAAACTCACGAGAAACACACCCTTAAGTAGAACTTCTTTTGGCGCAACTAGAGAGCAACTCAATTTTTTTGGTTGATTCCTACTCTCGCCAACGCGTCGATAAATATTGATATACAGTTGCCATTACGATTTTTTGTATTTATATTGCAGCCATACGGCAAAGGGTTTATTCGTAAATTTCTCTCAGTAATCAGCCGGTATTCCAGTTGATTTTGCACGTGATCAGTCATGAGATCTTTGATAAGCCCGTTGCCTACGAAATGCTCATAATATGTAGTACTAGCTGCGTGCCCGTTCTTCGCACGGTAGGAAACGAAAATTTTCCTTACATGTGTAATTCGAAATTATTCGTGATGTGGAATTAAAAAAAATAGAGCAAAATTATTTGACTCTTAATGTAAAGTTTGTGTCATGAGTACTAACCTGATCATTGCAGTATAATGACTCAAAAAACTACGTCAGTGTCCTTCACTATCAAAAAAGTGGAAAGCTTAATGGTTTGCAGAGAACCCCTGGCTTATTCAGGGGCGTAGCCAGAGGGGGGGATATCGGGATATATCCCCCCCGCCGAAGTTTTTGGATTAGTGATGAAATTCCGTCTATTTATGCATATATAAGTTCATATACCCCTCGAAAAAATTTCCAGGCTCATATCCCCTCCCCGAAAAAATTTCCTGGCTACGCACTTGGTCTTATTTCTACATCATACTGCTTTTTAGGCTCAAGTTGTAGCATTAAATACCTAAGACACTACATGAAATGGAGCACCATTTATCTCTTTCCGAACATGTACCATATAAGGAAAGTATTGTAATCGTGAAAAAATTCGACTTCGAGATTTTGGTGTATTGACACGTTTTGAGGTCTTCTGAATTCATTTATGCTATTTTCAAGAGACGTTTTTAAAATAGCTGCGCACCCGCTCTTCATACGGGAAGAAGGGAATATTTTACTACTAAAATCATACCTGCATGTGACAAAACAGAATTTCATTTTTAAAAAAGTTCAAGTAATCTCCTCTGTTGAAATGACTGCGGGATATATTAACGCAAATTAGAATTACTTTTCGTTTAGTTGGTTGTAAGACAACCGTTGAAACAGGACACTTTTAATTTCATGAAATATTTATTAACGTGGTACATTGCGATTTATTCATATTAACTTCACAAATCTAATAATACTACCTATTACGTACATTAATACTATCTATATTCGCTTCTCCCTCTTCAATTCTCCCTTTAAAGAAACAACTTAGATTATTTGGCCTCAATGGGATCTTTTGATTCTGTGGCGATTCTTTACAATTTACTCATTAGCATAAATAATAATCATTTCACATAATGGTTGCCATTAAGGAAACTCTCCATATATATTTAATTTATACATAGTTTTATAAGATGGGCGTATTTAGCGCCGCAAACCGTGGGGAGAAAATATCCAAGGGGTGCCATTTTAACTATCCATGTATCTAATTTAGCGATATCTTTTATATCCTCCATAGTCCTGTCTCCTGAAAAACATCAAACTGTGTAATCTCGAGGAGCTACTTATTCCCACTTTAATATTGACAGGGCGTTAGAGTTGCAGAGTTTACAAAATTCACGCATTTTTTTATTTATGACGTTACTGTTTGACTGCCGTAAAGGATACCCCGGTAGGTTGACGGAGTTAATTTCGATATTTCGCATAATTGTTTTCAAACGGTATCATTAAAACTTTGCGTTATGTAACCTTTATGGAGGAACGTAATTCAACGTTAAAATAAAATTATACTCGCAACCTGCATGCGTATGTTAGGCAACGCCTGCGCTAAATTAAATGCCAAAAATAAAAATAGTAAATAGAAAAAAATTAATATATCGCGCTTTGAAACGAACTTTGTAACTTTTAAAATGAACATTTTCAGCGCCGTGAAAACATTTCAATTTTTAAATAAGCACCGGATTAAAATACCACTTCTAATAATAATAATCGTGAATTTCTTAGTTTATTTCTACAGTAAATTTTAATCAAAATATCGTCTCCCTGTGTTGAAAATAGAGCTGGAATAAATGAGTTAAAATTATGGAGTAATTTTTACGTATCTTAAAGTATTTGACGTCATAGATCCTCACTTGCGAATTGAAATTCTGATATCCCATTTAAAAACTCGATTGATTGAAAAAATCCTTTTTTCTAATCCTTTCTGTGGCAACAACCAAACATAAATTCTCGTGCCGTGATCGCAATGTAATGAATGGCGTAAGATCGCGTTGATGCTATTAAATTCTAAACATTAGGCTGCATTAAAATTCGTAAAAAATCATCTAATTTACACAATTTTTTCGTTTTTATTTTAAAAGAGGGAGAAAAGAATGTTTCACGATTTGTCAAAATATCTAAAAGTTATGACGGATAGAATTCAAGATGCGACAGTTTTAAAATTATTTTACGAAAAACAATAGCGAAGCAGATGCTTAGTAAAAAAATTCCTAAAAATCGGTAAATCATGTTACGTATTCAGAACAAACTGTTTTTAAAAGAAAATTTTCTCCTCTATCCGATGATACAAATGCCGTTTTGCTGCGAGCGTAATTTCCGCCGTTATTGCGAATTCTCGCCTTCTTTCATTTTTCAGCAGATGTCAGTGCTGTTAAAAATAATCGTGACCATTTTTTTACGGGAAATTACGTGCTGAAAAGTAAAGGATTCTCGTGGAGCTATGTCACCCGCAACTATTTTTATAGAAATCCAATCCATTCTTCGTGATTGGCAACAGTCAAGACGTCAGAGTTTGGTGTTCCCAAAGCGGGAACACTGCGAGTTAAAGAGTTAAAGAACGCGCGATCGTTCCATCTCCCTCTATTTAGACCCCCTCACCTGCTAAAGAGAAATGCTGTTAATAGGTTAAGAGTATAAAACGCGTTTGCTTTTAGCTATCAAATTTTGCACAGCTATGTTCACTCTGAAAAATTTACAACACACTAATGATATTAGAGTCCATCAAAAAAATAAATCTTTCAGATCAGTATAGTATAATGACGCTTTACGGCCCATTGACTTGACTTGACAGGTCTTATTTCGGTTCACGAAACAAAGATTGTTTAGGTGTGGTTCTGTGGTTTGATAAGACCAATTACTGCATCGTAAATTCTTCAAAATCGTCCCTATAACCTCTGCAGTTTAAAAGTCGACGGAAAATCAGGTTAATACTCTTGAAATTTTAAATTCTTCTTTAATCTCTATAAATCTATATTAAATAGGATCCTACTATCAAATACAAAAGTTTGAATTAAAAGCAGCATATTTATACCCAAGCAATTTTGCTTTTTACTAATGTTAGATAATTGATATCCAGGGGAAATTGATGATCCGCAACAATGGCGGATACAGATTTTTATTTTACTTTATTTATTTATGTATTTATTTATTTATTGAGGGGCTAAATTTTTTTAACCCTTTAACGCGCAGTGTTCCCGCTCTGGGATCACCAAACTCTGACGTTTTGACTGTTGCCAGTCACGAAGAACAGATTGGATTTCTATAAAAATAGTTGCGGTGGCAGAGCTCCACGAGAATCCTTTACTTTTTAGCACGTCATTAACCGTAAAAAAATTGTCACGATTATTTTTAACAGCACTGACATCTGCTGAAAAATGGAAGAATGCGAGAACAGCTGGATAGATTGCCCAATGCTGAAAAAAGGGCAGTTACCGTTGCCATCGCCGCACAGCCAGCTGTCGTCAAAAAAGGATCTCTAGATCTGTGGCACGCGATGAACGTTTCGATCGTCCGCCATCTTGCTGGTAGTTAAGTCGAGATATGGCAACGGCTGCCCTTTTTTTCAGCATTGGGAAAGGGTTGCGCCTCAAAGGGTTAAAAAACTCAAATTTCGGGTATGTGGGGGAGGGGGGGGGGTTGAAGCTTTTAAAGGTGGATTAAATTGATGTTTTTAAATGTGAAGAGTTTGTAATTTCGTGCATACATTTTTTTTTTCAAATTGACAGCATGTTAAGTAGTAGATGTAGCCTTTATATTATGGAAAAGTATTATATTAAAATCCTAATTAATGTGAGTCAGTAGCAGCAGTGGGGGAAGGGCATGTCAAGATGAACATTTTAGTAAGTGGAGAAATGCCAAAGACCTGTAATTATTTTTTTGTCTTGGGCCGCTAGATGTTTCGCCCACGGTCCTGGATGAAGGAAAATTTTTACTTTCAGTAACGACTTTTTCCGAGGGGGAGGCTGAATCCCCCTAGCCCACCCCTGGCGTGCCACTGATCTGCAAAATTTCTAAATTATACAGAAACACGCATAAAATTATGGGCTTTTCGTGCAGTGACAAAAATTTAACCTGAATCGCTAGACAGTGTTAATAAAATCAATATTTGGCCATTTGTTAATCATTAACTATCCTCATTGCATTTACAAGATTTTGTTTAGCCGTACTCAACAGTGACTTAAGATTTTATTGAAGAACAATTTGATTAATTAGTGTTTCAATTCTCTGAGCAATTCCTGCACCTAAACAAATCGCAGTAAAATTACTGCATCACTTTTTTTTTTCAGCGTACTATTATTTGGAAGAATTATCATTATTTACTTGATTTAATACATAGAACAACGAATATTACAAATTTTCAGTACGCTTAGTAAATGATTGCAGTATGAAGAAAAGTTTGAACCTTTACAAAAAAAAATGGCTGTTATACACAATAGAAAATAATTTTAATAAATAGTATTTTAAAAAAATTAAATAAATAAAATCAGCACACATGGCAAGAATTTTAAAAAATAATTCAGCCAGAGCACACAAGTTCTACATAAGTATAGTGCACGTAGTGTTCTCTCGATATTTCAAAAAGTTTTCTAAGGCAGACAATCAATTTTTTATTTTTTCAAATATTGAAAGTTATTGTTATAATATGGACTCGGAACTTCAATAAATGTTCCATTCTATTAGTTGGGCGACATAAATCATATTTTTTGCTTCTCAAATCCTTTTTTGCCGCAACTATTATAAGTGAAAAGATTAACAAAAAAAAAAAAAAGTAGGAGTGACCCATATTTGATTATATTTTTTGTCCTAATTATCGCCTTTCCCTTGAAAATTTTGTAGATCAGACACTGTACATACCTACACGTGTAAAAATTTTGCATAATTTTTAAAAAATTCCTTATAAATCACCCGCATGTTTTAAAAATTCCTTGTATATCCCGCGCAAGCTGACTTTCTCATCCCAAACAAATACTTACTTGCTTTTTTATGCTAGCCTCTTTTCCAATGACGAAAGAGAAGATAAATAAAAAAAACAAAAATTTACATTCCATCAAGAGAAAGTGACTAATTCATGCCTCATGCGTAAAAAAAAAAAAAGAAGGAAAGAAAGTGTTTTAAAGATATCATTGCCGTCGGTTACGTTTGTCTTCAGAACACAGATCCTAGAAAGAAAAAAAAAATGGTTTCGACAGGTGGAGAGGAAAAAATACATAACCTAGCAGCGGAATAGGAATTATAGGCTTGAAATTGAAGATTTTCGAAGGCAGGAGCAATTGGGTGGGGCTCAAGTGTCATCGACAGGATTGTGTAAAGGGCAGCTCCATAAAAATTAAATAAAGAAAACATCAAAAGAATTCCAAACAACTCACGCGATACTGTATTTTAGATCGTGGAAAATCATTCGGAATTTATCGTTCGTGAATCGTTAAATGTTGTGATTACTGTACTTAACCCTTTGAGGCGCAACCCTTTCCCAATGCTGAAAAAAGGGCAGCCGTTGCCATCGCTCCACTTAACTACCAGCAAGATGGCGGACGATCGAAACGTTCATCGCATGCCAAAGATCTAGAGACCCTTTTTTGACGGCAGCTGGCTGTATGAACGTTTCGATCGTCCGCCATCTTGCTGGTAGTTAAGTCAAGCGATGGCAACGGCTGCCCTTTTTTCAGCATTGGGCAATCTATCCAGCTGTTCTCGCATTCTTCCATTTTTCAGCAGATGTCAGTGCTGTTCAAAATAATCGTGACCATTTTTTTTTTTACGGGAAATGACGTGCTAAATAATAAAGGATTCTCGTGGAGCTCTGTCACCCGCAACTATTTTTATAGAAATCCAATCTATTCTTTGTGACTGGCAACAATCAAAACGTCAGAGTTTGGTGTTCCCAGAGCGTGAACACTGCGTGTTAAAGGGTTAAACAAAAACGTATCAAATACGATACGATTCATGACACAAGATACAACTTCTTGGGCCTGCTCGCCTTCTTGACTTGGAACTATTATTGCTCCTAGAAGACTCTACCATGGGCGCCGCCAGGTATGGGCAAGAGTGGGCAATTGCCCACCCTAACGTAAGGAAATCGCACATTATAAATAGGTATAAAAAATCTTAAATCTGGTAATTTTGTTTTATTATTTGAAGCTAAGCAAACTATTCACTTTACTTAAATATGTCGTAGAACAAAAATGTACAAAACTGTTAATCTTAAAATAACTTGGGAAAATAAATTAAAACTAGAATAAGAAACGTGGAATATAACTAACGGAATAAAAATTGTAGCCTACGTGGTTGCAGCGTACCACGTACTCGTCCGAAACGTTTTGCATGAAGTGCCCCAAATCACCATTAAAACATTTGCTCGATGAATAATCTCAAATTATCTCTGATCAATCATTATTGATCTTATCCATGACTCAACTCTACGTAGAGTACTGTAAGATCTTTCTACTTAGCTGCAAATTTTAGAGCTATGAGCAAGCTTTTAGAGACTGTAGGGAATGACTTAGTATGATGGTTTAATAAATCGACCGAATATGTTGTATCAAATTTTGCATTTATGGAGGAGATATCCGCCACAGTTCATGCTATGCTTCGGATACAAATACAATACAGTGAAACCTCTCTGAGCGGCAATCCCACCGTACCGAGAATATTTGTCCGCTCAGAGAGGGGGGGGGGTCGCTGTGAAGGGTTTTATCTACTATTATAAGAAAATTGCTGTAATGCGTAATATAAGCAAGTCTGACACATATTCCTTATTTAAAATGAAATGTAAAACTTATCTAAAGAGAAAAAGTACTTTATTTAACGTTTTCTTACTTTTTTTGAAAAAAGCATAAAATTCGTGTCTGTCTTAACAGTGTAGTTCGAAAAAATCATGTGGTTTTGGTACACAAATACAAATAAACTGATTAAGACATGCACTTCAAAATTTTTAGAATGTCTCTTTACAAGCTGTACTATACATCGTAATAAACGATAAATATGTATAGTTGCGAAACTTTCAGAAAGAATTCTTAAAATTCGAAAATTTAGCAGGATGTGTGACTTTTCGAAAATTTTTGCTGCACAATTCCATGTTGAAGAATTTTTTGCGAAGGTTCTATGAAAGACACCGTTGTTTCATTTATTACGGTGGGTAGTAAACCTCAGGAAGAATCGTTGTTGAGTGAAGTGTAAATCGGTCAAAGCAAACTTCGTTACCTGTAAAGAACCTTTTAAACCTTTTTCGCTATTAATCCATCCAAATAATTGGTAGTACACTTCTGCTTCTGGTGTTTTAGAATCTGGATTAGATCTGCAAACTTGGTGACTAACTGTAATGACAACTCAGTTCAATATCATGAGCTTTTGCTTTTTCTTTATGTGTAGAGATGTAGTGAGACGATTTTTGGGGTGACCCGCTGTTCTGAGGATTGAACTAGTCTAAAATTCGCATAGTATGCCTCAAATAAGAACTTTTGTGGCATGAAAGTCTGTTAACTAGAACGCCAAATAGGGTGTTTAGGGTGCCCATTGTTTAACACGGGGTTTTCTCGAATTCTCGAGAAGTATCGCTATCGCTTAGTTGACTTCAGTCTTAAAAACTTATTTTTGGCACCAAATTTGGCGAAATTTCGCCAAAAAAGTCGCCAAGCGTTGTGACATGTGGCGCGTTTTTATTAAACGGACCTGTATTGTTTGCTTCTCTGCATCCATATTACGCAATAGCCTAGTATTACTCAACTGCTTTTCTATTACGCTATCAAAGTTCGTGATTAATTGAGATTTCTCCAAAGATGGAATACCTGAAATGTTCGTGCAACGTCGGCTAAAGTATAAAAAAGCAGGGTAGCTCCAGAGTTTAGACCAATTCAATCAGATGTTGATCCTGCTGAGACAAAAGGCTCTGTATTGCGTGCGTTTGTAAGTGATTTACCGCTGGTTTTGAGAAGCTAATTTTTGAAAGATGTTTGTACTTTCTTCGTTGTTGAATCCTGAGAAACTGCTAATAATACTCATCGAGAATTTCCACTGAATTTTAGCCAGTAGAAGAATTTTTATTGTGTGTGAAATACAGCATCTGAGAAAGCTTCTGTGTTAGCTGGTTGTTATAAAGAATGTCATTGCTTTTTTTTACCTGTGATTTGTGTATAGCAGATTATTCACGGACTTTCGAATAAAATTTATGTTTCGTCCTGTCAATTGGACTATTTATTAGAATTTTCCATCTACACTGAACTTTAAGCTACGAACCTGGAACTAAGCAGTTTTCTGCAAGAATAATTTTGGAAGTACTTTCAGAACTACTGCGATTAGATATGAGTATATTTTTAAGCTATCAATATGCCCTCTAACAGAAAAGCAAATAGATGCCAATAGACTCCAGTTTGTTGGCTACAGGCTCTATGTATGAGGAGTAGTTTGCTTTAATGAACTTACTGCTACAATGAACTTTGGCGAGGTTGAGGTTGAAGCACAATACAAATGATTCGCCTTTATTCGTGTATTACTGTTGGACTCTGCTACAGCCATTTCGTGCAAATCAGTTATTATTTGTGTGAGGTTCCCTTGAAAGAATCTAATAATATATATACATGTATGTATGTATACGAATATACTTTAACCCTTTGAGGCGCAACCCTTTCCCAATGCTGAAAAAAGGGCAACCGTTGCCATCACTAGACTTAACTACCAGCAAGATGGCGGACGATCGAAACGTTCATCGCGTGCCACAGATCTAGAGACCCTTTATTGACGCAGCTGGCTGTGCCGGCACAGCCAGCTGCGTCAAAAGAGGGTCTCTGTAAATCAGGAGGATATGACCAAAAAAAAAGAAAAAAGTTTAGGCCCCCTCCCCAAATTTGTTAGGAGTTTTGATAATCCTCTCTTATCGGGCATGTCGGTTACAAACCTCACTAGCATGTCAAATTCCGTATTGTTATTAGCTTCTGTAGTTTCGGCTAGGAGCAATATCGACATACGTGAAACGACGAATATTGTCAAATCAAAATATTGTCTCATGCGAAAGCAGAGCGGGAATTTCGGATAAAAGAATACAGTCAGTACAACAAAATATATCTAATTTAGAAGTTGACGAAAAAAAAAGGGGGGGGGCTAGTTTGCCAAGCTTAGGGATTTTGAGCGGTTAGATTGCAGAGGTTTCGGGGTACGCAACGACAAATAATCCTATCTATGTACAGGGTGGCCATAATTAAGCTGCAAGTGTTCAATGGGTGCTGGAGAGAAAACTACCGAGAATATTCCAGTGAAATGTGGTATCTACACGTTTCAGAACATGCGCAAGTCAAATATGCAAGAAAAAAAAATCGTCAGTTTCACCCGATAGATGGCGCTGTACCGTATTTCAAAGCTCACCAGTGGCATGCATATACGACTTCCAAAGCCGATAGACAGAGCATAGTGACATTCTAAGAGGCATATAATCAATATCAAACATCATTAACAGTTTATCAAAATTCCATACAATTCGCTTCAGTAATTAAATTTTTACAGTAACATGTAATCAAAAATTAACGTAAAGTAAGATCACAAATTAAACAATTCATAAAGACGCTTTGGAAAACAATTAAACCATTATTTATTCTCATTGACACTCATTGGACCTCTTCTAAATCGTTTCATACGCCGGTATTCTTTCAGAGTAGCTGAATAATTGCTACCATTCTGATAGAATATCTTCACTAACAATGCACGTTCCTTCTTATTCAGAGTCGTGATTGACCATTACTCAATGGGGTCTTGTTTTCGATGGTCTTAAAATTTGCATATAGGACGTCCATAAGCATTGAAACACGATATAGCGCCATCTATCGGGTGAAAATGGCAATTTTTTTTATTTGCATATTTGACTTGCGCATGTTCTGAAACGTGTAGATACCAAGTTTCACTGGAATATTCCTGGTAGTTTTCTCTCCAGCACCCCTTGAACACTTGCAGTTTAATTATGGCCACCCTGTATATATAAATACGCTAAGCAAAACCTTGGTGTCCCTTTTGCAGCGCACTGCGCGAACGGATGACCGTGAAATTCGGCACAGTTAAAAGTTCGTATAGAATTGTTTATGCGAATGTTAAAATTTTTGTGTAGTATCATAATGCATGGTAAAAAATTAGAGAACTAATTTGGCACGCAGTATTTTGCGCCAAGTCGGGCGATGATTCCATTGTTGTGTCAATTTTGAAATAACAACACTTAGTTTCAGCAGTACTATAAGGTTATAGTATTACAACAAAATTTGCAAAAAGTGGAATTATTCCCCAGTTTGGTGATACGCCAATGACTAAAATGTGCTTTAGCAATGTGCTTGGCGACTCTTTTTAGACGGCGCGAAGCGTTGTAAATTCCATGTTTAAAAGCAGTAGAAAAACCTTGGAGAGAATAATATTTACTATTCGTTCCGGGCAGGTCGGAATCCAAGAGACGCTGCGCAGAAACGCGCCAATTCGACAATTTCTTCATAACCCCCCCAGCCAGGCAGTATGCTAAAGTAAATTTTCTCCAAAAATATTGTTAAAGAAATTTCAGCAATTAAGAGGGAGTGAAAATTATATAATTGATGAAGTGTATGGAAACACTTCTGAAAACATACTCTCAGACAACATATTGAAGTCAGTTATAATAGAACCTAAAATGATGATTGAACTTTTATGAATGTTGGCATAATCGAATATCAGGCGCGGATCCAAGGGGAGGGTGGTGGGGCGATTGCCCTCTCCTGGGCGAAGTCCAAAAATCTGTTATAATCTTTTAAAATATATTATGAAAGTATAATGAAAATTATGTAGCCTTTTTCTAAGGGGTGTATTGCGGGTACTAATCCCTGTCCTTTTTAATCATCGCTCATATATAGATTTTATCAATAAATAATTAATTAAATTGATTGGTATAATTGATTATATTAATTAATTATAAGAGGATTTTGCGCATTCTACCCCCTGTTTCAGGTACAAAATCGCCGTCTCTTTGAATAATTTCTGGATCAGCCCTGTCGAATATCTGATGAATAGAGAACATATCACCGTAGCTACGATAAAATAATTTATTATGATGACAGTGAAATCAATAACTATCCAGTAGAGTTTTTAAATTCTTTGACTGTGAGTGGTTTGTTTTTCTTTTCTTTTCTTTCCGGTTAGCCGGGAGCAAGTGAATAATTGTGATCTTCTTACAAACCTAAAGCGATTTCCAGTACATAGTTGTTTATCCCTTTTCATATTTTGGAAGTTTAATTTAATTTCGTATTTTTATTCAATTCCACACGTTTTCAGAAATTCCCTATTATGTAACCAATAAGCATACAAATTTCTTTTTGGTATATTGTTATTTTTGTATACATTTAATTCTGTATCTAAATACTATTTTGTATACAGATTAAAATTTCCACCTTTTTGGGGGTCAAAAGACAGTGTTTCAGAAGTAGTCTTTAAACGTTTCCCAGAAAAAACAGTTGGCGGGATTTGCAACTGGCTAAAAAATAAATAAATAAATAACAGAATTTGCCACCACATAAGTTAGTAAATTGCATCATTATACTAATAAGAAACTTAAGGGGAACAATACAAAACAATACAAAGGAAGCATTAGTCCATGGAACAAGAGTGTGCATCAAGTTTATACATCGTGATGCTATTGATTACGAAGTTTGAACTAGAACCGCAGGCAATAAAAGAATTTTAATTCCACTTAGAAAATATTCGGGTACTATTTTACCATATCCTTTCAAAAAACTCAAATATACCTGCATTTGCGATGATAGTAAATAAATCTCAAGGACAATCATTCGAAAAAAGGGCAAATTTATTGAGGTAGAAAGGTTTCATATATGGTCAGTGGTACGCCTCAGCAAGTAGACTTGAATCATTCGACTTTTTAAGATTTTATAATTCCAAACATAATGGGTCTTTAGCCGAGGATAGTTCCAGGTTCAATTTTCGGGGGGGACGGGGGGGGGCACTAGACTTTTTAGATTGGCTTAAATTGTTCAAAATGCAAACTGAATGCGTGAAATCCAAGGTCGGTAGAGGGAGATGGCCCTATGATCCAATCGCTGGAGCTGCCTTTGTATTTAGCAAAATATGTTTTTACAAAAACACTGTCTTCACAGAAAAGTGTGGTGGTTGTAAAGTGAAATTGTACAAAAGTGGTCACTAAAGACAGAGAGTCTCTTAGCCAAGGAGGTCACTTTAGTGGGTTTCAGTGTATATGGAATGGTGAGACATATTCTTTGACAGAAGAACTTTATTCACACTCAAAGTAAAAAAAAAATTAATACTTTATGGTCGAATTTCGACCACTGGCAGACAACTAGTATTAATAAATCTGGCAGTAGTTTCAACGGAAAAAACTACCTGAAGGTTTCCTTCTTATTATTATTGTCGATAAAAGTAAAACAGACAATACCCTGTGGTGGATAACAGCAAACTGCTAAGTTTAATGAACGTGACCATTTAAATATTGCGGCTAAAGTGGTTACGAAAAACATTCCTGTACCATCTACAATCCTGAATCCACTACCATCGCAGCTTCATTCCTTGTATATCTATCACATTCTGTTAAGTACAAAAGGCAAAACAATTAAAAATAATCGCTCTTTACCGACTTCAAAAGAACTAGTTAATTTTAATGGGATGTTTCTTTAAACACACCGCCTAGAAATAATTATTGTCTTCCGTGTTTTACTTTCTGATCTTTTTTCAAAATTTGAAAGCGTATGCATCATTATTTGAATTCCGGGTTTCATGAATAGTTTTATTCGTAAACTAAGAGTTTTTCGTTATTTAAAATAATAATAATAATAATAATAATAATATAATGACTGGAATGTTCTTTTAATTTACAAAATTACAAGAAAAGGGTAACGCTGAATGTTGTATTTCAGAGGTTAAGAACTACTTCCTGGAGAGAAATTCCCATTACCTGGAATTACTAAATTTATTTTTAGGAATGCCATCAGGCACAAATACTAATAAGAGCGGCATCCTCTGACGGTCGCATATTTCTCTGTTTTTACTTCAAAATAATTAATTTCTAATAATGAGAAATTTTATTTCTTACCCACTTTTCGCAATCAGTAATTTATTACGAATTCAGAAGCTGTAATGTTGAATGAAGGAAAAAAAACTCAGCTGTTCGAGCCTCGTCAGGGGAAGACCCCCCGTGAAACCCCTTAATTTTTTAGTTTCATTATTGCCCTATTAAAACGATATTAATTGACTACGTCCTTTTATCTCGCATCTTTCGTGTATTTCGCCTGGTAACCCTATGTTGAAATTTTTATGATTGTAACCTATTTATAGAAAAATACATGTGATGCCTATTCTACAGCTTACGAAATATTGTAACAATAGATTAAAGCTGTTGTCAACTAATAGTATTTAAATATATGCAAAAAAATACATGCGATGCATATTCTACAATATTACGAAATATTGTAACAATAGATTAAAGCTGTTGTGAACTAATAGCATTTAAATATATGTAAAAAATACATGCGATGCATATTCTACAATATTACGAAATATTGTAACAATAGATTAAAGCTGTTGTGAGCTAATAATATTTAAATATATGTAAAAAATACATGTGATGCCTATTCTACAGTTTACGAAATATTGTAACAATAGATTAAAGCTGTTGTGAACTGATAGTATTTAAATATATGTAAAATTATGTCGCTTTTTATGTCGCTTTTTGGACACATTTTTCGGACAATTTTCAATAAAGGGAGTGAGAGATTTAATGCCATAATCATTAAAAAAGAAATAAGAAATAAAAGGGGGGCTGGGTTATCTTGTGTATGGGTCATTCCACGCCAGATCAAACAGTGCAGTGTTCACCACACCAACTTAGATTTTACTCGAATTTTATACACTTGATTTATAGTCTAAGATAACCCCGAATCTCAATTTTGCAGGTTCCAACATAATTAAATACCCTGAAATTAATTATGCAATTTTTTAAGTTTTCATGCAAGATGCATCATTTTTTTCTCTGAATTTCTTAAATAACTCCTTATCTGTAGAGGTTACTGAAGTGAAAATTTGTTTCTATAGGGTGAACTTTTTAAGCTGATTCCAAAAATACAATCAAAATTTGAGATTCTTTCATAGTTTATGCATGAGCATTGCATTTGCTAATGCACATCATAAATTTTTTTCGGCATGTTTGATCAAAAGCACGTGCTTTAAGTTTTTATATGTGTTAAGATAGTATGTCACTATACATCCCAAAAAATTTTCGTCTTGGCTTTCTGCTCAGAAGCTGAGTAAAAAAAAATTATAAAATTTTTATGTGACTTTCCGTATATTGAATTTTGTAATTAGTTTTAGGATCTAGTTTAATTTGGGATCTAGTTTTAACGATCTTCGCAAATAAATGAATATGCAATAATAGCTTTTTTTCGTCACAGTAATCTCCATTACTTTCCAGCACTCAATGCCTACGGTCAGATAGTGCACAGATGCCAGCAGCAAAGAAGGATTTATCTTTTGATGCCATGACGTCATTAATGGATTTTCAAACTTCGTTCCACTGTAGGAAATTCTACAGAAGAGAAGGTATTGTTCATTGACTGAAATAAATTATAGTCCGAAGAGGCAGTTTCATAAAATTAATTTTTAAAATATATTGAAATTATTTTGCTGGTGAAAATTTTGTGTAAAAGTTTTTTGCACGATTATTGTTTATCCCTTTGTGGCGCAACCCCTTTACCAATGCTGAAAAAACAGCAGCCGTTGCCATCGCTCGACTTAACTACCAGCAAGATGGCGGACGATCGAAACGTTCATCGAGAGCCACAGATTTAGAGACGCCTTTTTGCTGCACGATTGCCTTCACTGCAGTGGCTGTGCCGGCACAGCCAGCTGTCGTCAAAAAGGGTCTCGTAGATCTGTGGAACGCGATGAACGTTTCGATCATCCGCCATCTTGCTGGTAGTTAAGTCGAGCGATGGCAACTGTTGCCCTTTTTTCAGCATTGGGCAATGTAGCCAGCTGTTCTCGCATTCTTCCATTTTTCAGCAGATGTCAGTGCTGTTAAAAATAATCGTGACCATTTTTTTTACGGGAAATGACGTGCTAAAAAGTTAAGGATTCTCGTGGAGCTATGTCCCCCGCAACTATTTTTATAGAAATCAAATCTATTCTTCGTGACTGGCAACAGTCAAAACGTCAGAGTTTGGTGTTCCCAGAGCGGGAACACTGCGCGTTAAAGAGTTAAATATCTAGGAGTAGTTAAATGAGTGATGTGTGTTTTACGAAATTAGGCTTTAGGATTTGTTTTCAAATTCATTTTACATCTTGAACATCAATTAACGAACTAGAGAGAGAAAATATTTTAATAATACTAATTTGAACTTATTAATTTGCTTCAGTAAAAACTTTTATTGTATTTTCCGAAAGAAAATATTTTAATTGTTAATTATAAATGACTTAAGACAATGTATTCATCATCATACACATAAAATTTAATGGTCCAGTCGTCTTAGTAGTTTAACCTCGGAATTTGAGATACCCATCTATAAGCTTGTACAAACTTTTATTTTGACATCCTAAAACTTGTCTGAAAACCTGCATATGGTAGGGTGTCCGCGTCTGTCAAAATTTAAGGTCAAAGGTCACAAAAATCAATTTTTTTCAACATTTTTCGCAAATATCTCGTTTCCTATGTGGTTTACGCTATTTGTATATATTAACAATATTGTAGAGGATAAAATTCTCTACAACTTTTGTGCCAAAACTTTTTTTATACGCTGAATCGTTTTCGAGATAGAGAGTAGTGAGCGCGCAGTATTGAACTATGTAGAGTACCATTTAAGGTCAACGATCAAAAACACGCGTCATAAGGTTTATAAATTATTGATAAATATATACTTATAAATAATTTTAATTTTTTTTTGCAAATATTACATTACAATTAATAACTTTTTTCATTACGTATTTATTTTTAATTAAGTATCAATTTATTAGCATTCATCTTGCTGGTAGTTAAGTCGAGGGCACAGCCAGCTGCGTCAAAAAAGGGGTTTCTAGATCTATGGCACGCGATGAACGTTTTGATCGTCCGCCATCTTGCTGTAGTTAAGTCGAGCGATGGCAACGGCTGCCCTTTTTTCAGCATTGGGAAAAGGTTGCACCTCAAAGGGTTAAGAAAAGAAAATGAAAATTGAAAGGGTGTTTTTTCAAAGCTGATAGCTATATTTCATTTTATTACGTATGTATAAGATTCCAGCTCATTGCATTATGAGTAAATTCTTGGATGCCTGTATCATTGACGAATTTTAATGTTTTAAAATTGTTTTTCTAAAAACACATCACTTCTTTCGTCATCATATATAAATAAGTAGTTAAACGCCTTAAGTTTTCCTGAATTGTATATTATTTTACATTTAAAATAAAGTAATATTTAATGAAGTTTGGGAGTACTTTCACTACTTATCTATCAGTTAAGTTGTATTTGCAAGTGGTAATAAGTATTTCAGCTTAAAATTTTTCTAAAAAGTTATTTTTTACCTCTTAGTCCATCATTAATAAAAAGCTTTATTTAAACGAATTTTTTAAGTACTTAATTTTTTTCAATAAATGCTCTAGATTTTATCATGAAATGAACGATTTCTTTGTATATTCATTTACTTTATTATACTTCTAATTAAGATTATTGAACTGAGGTTTTTTTTCTCATTTTATTAAATTTAATTAATCTTACAGAAAAATATTCCTTGAAACTGTTTGCTGTATTTTTAATGGATCTTTATTCGTGTATTATTTTCTTATGCAATAGTTTTACATTTTTTAAAATTTTTCGCTTTTCATAAAAATGTAAAAACATATTCAGATTCAGTAGATTTAGATTTTGTGGCACACAGTATTCTGTGTTTTCGACCAAACACGGGGGACAAAATGCCAATCTATCTCGAAATATATTGACGGTTCTAAAATACATTTAAAATTATCACTACCCACATACCTTTAAAAGAACTATCCATGATTCATACGCCATTTTTATTAGGATACGTTGTTATAGTACATCAGTAGCATAAATATTTATGTGAGTCTGTGAATATTTAGACATAGCATGGACGGACAAACCTACGAGCCCAGATCATAGGCGGAAATCATAAACACTTTTCAACTTTGTTGAAATGTGTTGAAATAAATTGAATGTCTCAACCCTTTAACGCGCAGTGTTCCCGCTCTGGGAACACCAAACTTTGGCGTTTTGACTGTTGCCAGTCACGAAGAATAGATTTGATTTCTATAAAAATAGTTGCGGGTGACATAACTCCACGAGAATCCTTTACTTTTTAGCACGTCAGTTCCCAACAAAAAATTGTCACGATTCTTTTTAACAGCACTGACATCTGCTGAAAAATGGAAGAACGCGAGAACAGCTGGATAGATTGTTCAATGCTGAAAAAAAGGGCGGCCGTTGCCATCGCTCGACTTAACTACCAGCAAGATGGCGGACGATCGAAACGTTCATCGCGTGCCACAGATCTAGAGACCCTTTTTTCACGCAGCTGGCTGTGCCGCACAGCCAGCTGTCGTCAAAAAAGGGTGTCTAGATCTGTGGCACGCGATGAACGTTTCGATCGTCCGCCATCTTGCTGGTAGTTAAGTCGAGCGATGACAACGGCTGCCCTTTTTTTAGCACTGGGAAAGGGTTACGCCTCAAACGGTTAAATAAAGTATAAAGGAAACGACTGTACGTACGGTGCTCAAAGAAATGAAATAAAAAATAATTGTGAAGATTTGAAAATAAGAAAGAAAATAAAACAGCAGGTCAACATTTTCCCCGCGAAGCCCTTATGTATACCAAGTGTCAATGACATGTCGGTATAGTAAAAACGAATTTTCAGTAATGGTTTGGAGATTGTCGGTTATGCGTGTTGTTTTTGCTGGGAAAAAGTTTTTTTCCACTGAGCGAACGAGGAATCGTGGGCTGAAAATTAGTATCAACCAAACTGTAATTCTAAAAGTCATTTCCGCGGTGTGTTTGTTGAACGGTGAGATACTTGGAGAGCTTTCCCATAGTAATAGTTACGAAACAATAACAATTTTATCGAGCTGACATGGATGTCCACCGGGGGGGGAAAAGAAGTATGAAGACGTTAACAATATTTATTTTAAAGATGATGCTGTGTTACTTCACACACCCCAATAAGCACACTTTGGGGCAAATGTGAAAACAAGTTCACGGGTTGTAAATTTTACCCAACAAATTACTTGGATTTCCTGGCTTGTAAATTATTTGTGCGTGACCGTCCGAAGCTGGTTTTTCATGGCGATTGCCCATTCTTTAATTGCCAGAATAGTTTGTTATGTTTAATTAGGCTCTTGGTCATCCGTGAGTTTCGCTACCGACCTCCCAAAACGAAGCACAATTTTGTTTATTTATTTATTTTGCTAAAACGTCGAATTTTTATTTAGAAATATCGCATCGCTATGCGCTTTAATATTTTATGAAGATTCGTGTTACAGGTGTGTAAAAGCTGCCTTACGATCATGGTTTGCTCTGGTAATATGCTCAAGTAATTGTAGACCATAGCGATTGTCATTTATCAAGTGATTGGATGATTTATTGTACCGTCATATGTGTATTGACTGGCACTATATATAGGCTTACCAGATTTCTGAAATATTCAACCGGGACACCGGAATGCCCCCAGTGACACGGGTATTCAAGTGTACATTTGCCCGACCTGTGGCTGAACGCGTTTGCGCTCTCAACTGGGAGACGGAAGATGCCTGGTTCAAAACCAGGTCGAGTCCGCCGACCTAACCGTTCGGAGTTTCCCGTGTTTTTCTACGAAACTTCGCGTAAATACGGGTTAGGATCCCTTAGAAAGTCAACCACGGAGGGAAATCTCCTCCCCTCGGTCCAGATTCCTGGCCGGAACACTACATTTACATTTTCCCCTCAAGGGTACACACTTTTGGCTGGTTTTTGGAGTGTTTTAGAGGATAGTTCATTCTCAATGCTATGAATAAATGGTTACTGATTAAGAACCTGAACCATGGGTATTAATAAATGACACAAGCATATAAATTTAAACATTTTATTTCTTACATGTTAATATTTATAAGTTGCTTAAGTAAAAAGAAACATTTTGAGTGAGGAATAAAGCTTTGAACAATACTTTTATTAGCACACCACCACTCTTCGATAGTTCTCACTTTTTATACAGTACAGTGAAACAAATGACAAAGTAATTACCTTTAAAAATCCTTCACAGTTCATTATTTTTAGACTTTTTTGGTCATCTATAATCAAATTTAATTTTTACCGGGACGTGAAGTAAACCGGCCGGAACACCGGGATTTTGTCTGCAAACCGAAACGTCTGGCAAGCGTAACTATATATAACAGGCCAAACAGAGCACCATTTCGGTTTTTCGTGACGATTCATGAGGACGTCCGTAGTGCACAATTTTAAATGCATATGTTCAGCTTTAATTTAATTAAAATAAAATGCAAAAAATGCAGGGGAAAAAAAAAAAAAAAAAAAAAAAAAGGAGGGAAGCTGAAATCTTTTGGTTAAATGCAGGTTAATTTAGATTTTACTGTAGTAAGAATTTGAACTTAACTGTATCTGTTTTAACTTTGTCACACATATTTGTATCTTACCAACTTTGTAGTATAATATAATTTAATATTTATATAAATATATTATATAAATATTAAGTTATTTTATATAATTTTATTATACTAGATAAAATATTATAGTTAATAATTCTTTTGCTTAGTTAAACTGGATGTGATTCTTTGAATAAATTTGAATATTCATTAACTTTGAATATCCATTAACAATTCAAGTGAAAATTTCAGTGCACAAGTGCAAATTTAAGCAATCTTATTAGAATAGCTGATGGAAATATCAATTTAGAAAGTTTTCCATATGATCAAGCTGAAAAATTTTTTAATGAAGGAAAAATCGGTGTTATTGAAATTGTACTATAAATAAATAAAATGATGGTAAACAATATTTATGTTCTCACTTAACTTTCAGAAATTTCACTCAAAATTTTTGGATGGGTGAGAAATCTCCCCCAATTTTTTTTTTCTAATGGGAACCCTGCTACACAGACAGCTGGATCGACTTCGCGAAATTAAAGATTTAGTCTGTACCACTTCTGCGATCTCTCAATTACCGCAGCCACTCAATGCCACGTTGTAGCGGAATGCATTGATTCTGTCAAAATTGTTGAAAGGAAATAATTTATGCAAATTACATGGGTATTATAAAATCATTTAACACGTTGTGTACCGCAAAGATACCTCTGAGACATATGGCAGGGATCGCACGAATTTGGGCTAACTCGTAGTTGCGAATTTTTGCAAAATATAATGACTCACTTTTTTGTTAACGGTATGTCTTTTGAATATTTTTTCAAGATTAAACAAGCGACCTATTCAAATAAAAAATTTTGATAACATTCTATGAAAATTGCAGTTTACAAAAAGTGGTTAGTTACATTTCGCAGATGTCGACAGCTGTGCAATCTGTACGCTATTTAAATCATCATAACTATACAGATCATAATGTACTTCAGATTTTTTTTCCAATAATTACATTTTTAATTTGCATGACAATTAAACTTCTAAACAATTAAATAACGAATCAAACAATTCAAGCTCCACGTACTTTTATGGTACTGCGTAAAACGTTCTTCTCTGTGAAGAGGGATCAAACAAAATTAAGTATCTAGTTTCGCTCCTTTTTCCATGGGTGGTACAAACTCTTCAAGATTTCGTACAAAATTTTTTCTTGGCACACGTAGGTTAGCTTCATGCTGTTTCATATCAACGGAGAACCATTTGGGTGGATCTTGACGACGTGCTTTCCTTGCTTCTCCAGGGTAAAAGGGCTGGACATATTTGTGTTCCGGAGAGCCCTCATTTTTGTCGTCCGTTGTACATACAGTCTGGCATGGAACACGAGAAAACACGTGAACGGTACGCTATGCGTTAAGGCTGTTCTTCGAAAAAAAAGAACTCTGTTTTTAGTCTTGGTACACAAATTGAAATAAACTAATAGCACCATGGTCTCCAAAAAATTCCAGAGGGTTCTTCATAAGCTGTTTTACACACTACGATAAGCGAAAACGCTGTGGCTTTTGTGAAATTTTCAGAAAAAATTCTTAAACATGGATCTGAGCTGCAAGATTTTTCGAAGAGTGACACGCATTGCGAAAATTTCCGATTTTTAAGAATTTTTTCTAAAAGTATTGAAACTGATACAGTTTGGCCGGTCTTCGCAGTATGTAATACAGCTTGTAAAGAAACAGTTTCAAAATTTTGAAGTGCCTGGCATCATTAGTTTATTTGTAATTATGTACCAAAATCACATGATTTTTTCGAATAACACCGTTAAAATATTTTTTGTTTACTTCGAAATTATTATAGTTCTCCGATTTAACTTTACCCAAAATAATAAATATCAAATGACGAATTTTAAAACTTTTCGTATCTGGACGATCTTTCGTATATTTGACGACAGCTGGCTGTGCCCGCGATCAACGTTTCGATCGTCCGCCCTCTTGCTGGTAGTTAAGTCGAGCGATGTCAACGGCTGCCCTTTTATCAGCATTGGGAAAGGGTTGCGCCTCAAAGGGTTAAAAAGTATTACACAGAGGATGAGGGATTTTTACTGCAGGTTAACAATCATGCACTTCAATTTCAGATTTCTTTACTTATTTTTTGAAGTATTTATGAGGCATAAACTATCAATCCCGATAATGTTTCCTTTAGTAGAATTTCAAGTAGACGATTTTTTCCTCTCTGACGCGTGCATGCACCTTAGAGGAATACAAAATTTCGCCTCTGGGCAAAACATGCAGTTTCACGAACAAAGAAATGAGATGCATCTCGATGGATGTTTATTTCGGTAAAATTCCAGTTCCTATGGAGGAGGAGAATTCGCAAATGGCGGGAAGGGATCCATTATTCCAAGAACATCAGTAGCGATGAAACAACCATTTCATATTTTTATCGGGTCATGAATATTGTAAATCATGCCATTAGTTAAACTTACAGCCAATTGAAAAATATTATCCGTTTTGTTTGCGATTTTTACAGCTATCTCAGAGGTTAAAAACGTTCCTTTGCTTGTGTGCGACTGCGAACCAGGATGTTCTCAATGACCTGGCGTATCTTCCAGAGCCTTTAGGACGCGTGAAAAAAAATGGAGGTTGAAATGTAAATTTTCGCCACTCCTTACATTTATCAAGTCGTGTATGTGCATGTGGGTGGAATTTTATTGTTGTTGTAACAAACAGCGCCTGTAGCAGATGCACGTTAGTCGAAGGAAGGAACTTGGATGTGTTGACACTTCTGAAGGTATGTCTCTAAAAGCGACTGTCTCAGCATGAGATCAAACTTTCTGTGAACGAAAGTCGGAGTCTAGGTTTTAGATGTATGCCGCTACGGTAAAAAGTAGTAGGAATTTATATTAGGAAGTTGCGTGTGCCCAAGTTATTTAAAATATTAAAGTAGGGACTTTATCAAAAAAATGAAAATCATCTCTCATTTTTAAGTGTGCAAATATTAGGTCTACTGGAAAGAGCTATTCGTTTGTGAAACGAATGAAAGAAATATATTTTTATGCATTTAATTATATTTATAGTACAATATATTTTTTGTCTTTACGGATGTCCTCTTGTTGGACTGATGGCACACTCTCTATATATCAATTTTGAAGTCCCTTGCTTTGGGGCAAAGAACTCAATTAGTCCTTCACTGTTTTCTATTTCATTTTGTAGGGGTTTTTTTGAAGTAAAACTTCTTTAGGCGGAACTAGGGGGTAACTGAGATTTTTTTTCTGACGGAAATGACGCATCTTTTTCCCCCTTGCTTCTTCATTCCGCCATGACTGCAAAAACATTGCGATGTCAAGGACAAAAAGCCTGATAATTTCTACACCATTTGTACGATCCCCTTGAAAATTTCCATAATCATGTATAAAAATATAGAAAACAATCTGCGCTACTTTAAAAATCTGGAAATCCACCCGTTCCCTCATTTTTAAGCGATTTTTCGCTATTTTCAGCAACATTTCATATCCGAGAGTCAAAAAAGTTAATCATTTGCATGACAAAATTAGCTATTGCATTGCAGGGGATTTCTACTTCATATTGACGTCACACTTAACAAGCTTTTTCCAGATTTATAAGTTTAATTATTTGCGGAACAGCTCTCGGGCGTTCGTTCCTGAGAACGTCCACTGTGCTCCCTGCGCGTAAACATTACTCCCTACCTGTTTTGAAGCAAGATCTTGTCTGATGACACTGTTCAGTGGATAAGTGGACCGGCTCTTGTCAGAGCCACTGTGTGAAGTCTTTCGCTGAACAGACGGCGATCCTGCTGACTGTCTCTCACTGTTGTTACAGGCGGCGACCCAGCCCGTCACCTCCGATAAACGAGGCCTACGCACCGAATACAGAAAGTGGCAATATGGTGCATTCCGTTGCTTTACTCACATGTTTTCAATGGCATTAATACAATATTTAATGGAATTATGAGTAAAAACTTGACATGATTGGTTGCCATGATACATAAATATTGTTTGTCTGTACTTAAATATTATGTAATCTTTTAATATTGCTCATGTGTTTTTGAGTTATTTAATAATGAGCCAAATGTAAATTTTTAAACAGAATAATACTTCGAGCAAAAACAGCAGAGGAAAACAAAGGTTTAAGAATACTGCCATAGAAAAACGCAATAATAGACCCTACGTGCATTCGATACCAACCGACAGAAGAAAACACCAGTTTAGGAACACAGTTAAAGAAAATACCACAACAAAGACATTCTCTCGGTTCAAACCCTACGGAAAAAATTTTAAGAAAACAGTAAAAGAATAATAGTTCAACACGGACACTTCCCGGATGCTAACCCGATATTCAGACGGAACAACGGTTTAAGAACACGGGTATGTAACACCTCAAAGAAACAAACACTGGCTGCAAAGGGTTTAAGATCAAAATAAAAGAATAACAAATGGACACTCCGTGGATTCTAACCCAACCTCAAGACGGAGCAACGGTTTAACACGGGGATGGAACACCACAAAGAAACGGACCCTGGCTGCAATCATTCCCAAACAATAGATAGAACCTGCAGTTTAAAAACACGGATACAGATAAATAATTCGAAACCTACCAGCAGACGAAATCAACGCTTAAGAATACTGTGATAGAAAAACACTAAAAAAAATATACACTACCTGCATTCGAACCCAAGAATCAGTGGAAAACATCAGTTAAAGAACAAAGTATAATACTAGAGAAACTAGACTATGGACATTCCTCCCATTCAAACCCAAACTCCCGACGGTAACAATGGTATAAGAAAACAGTTAAAGAATAATACTACAACATGGACACTTCCTGGATTCTAAATAATTATCATGAATTACCAGTGATTCTTACTGGAGATTTTAATGTTAATTTTCGCTACCAAGAATCTCAGCCGTCAGTTGATTTTTAAAAAGAAAAATTGGATCTAACTATGAATACTTCTCGACTTCAATCAACAACGCGTTTCGGTACAACGATAGATGCTGTATTTTCAAGAAAGTTAGCCAATTTAGAGAGTAAAAGTTACGTTTCACAGTATAGTTAACGCAAACCTATAATTTCATACATAAAATATTATGATGACATTCAAGTTCCTATTTCCAATGAATAATATGAATGTAACATTTATATAATCTTTGTAAAGTACATTAATAATAAATATAAATAAATTATAATATGATTTTTATTTTAAGTTTAATAATTTCAGTGATATTTATCGTAAACGTCAAAGAAGTTTTACATCAATCGCGTGCAAAGATTACACGCACACTCTTTATTTTTCCTACAACAATTTTGCAATAAAAGGGACAGATAATACTAAGAGGATGCTAGACCTTGGAAGTATGGAGAATACGACAGCCTTCCTTATCGTTGCTCTTCAATTTCCTAGCGACTCTTTCACATTGGAGTATTTATCGACTCGATGTAATTTGAAGCATAACTTCTGTGCATGAAAATTTATGAACTTTAAGCTAAAATTTTTCAGGCAAGGGGAGGTTTTGAGCCCCCCCCCCCACACACACACTTAACGTACGGCACTGTGAACAAATATTTGTAACCTGTGACTAACGAAGAACGACAGTGCAACAGCCTTGCGGAAGGTATCAGGCTCATGGCTTCCGGATATATTTTATATGTCTTAGTTAGGCCCTGGTTGAGGGTGGGGCTACACTGGCCTAAGCCTTATCCTAGAAATATTTTAGCCTCCTCCAGAAAAGTTAGAAATTTTAGAGGAAAAAAAAAATTTCAGAATTGAAACAGATTTCGGAAAAAACTGTCAGCCAGGACGCCAGTTATTTCCGTATATTTTAGAGAAGTCTTCTGTAATTTTTTACAGATTCTCAGTTTATTTTACAGAAATCTTCTGTTTTCTGTAAAATAAACTGAGAATCTGTAAAAAATTACGAAAGACTTCTGTAAAAAATACGAAAATAAACTAGCGTCCTGGCTGACAGTTTTTTTCCATAAATTTGACAAACTTTCTTTACAGTGAGCCACACTACTTGTTTTCTTTGTATCTAAATACAAGGCATTTTTCAAAATATATATATACACTAGCTGCGTACCCGTTCTCCGCACGGTAGGGAACGAAACTTTTTCTTACATGTATAGTTCGAATTGATTCCAGTGATTTGGGATCTAAAAATAAGCAAAATGATTTGACTCTTGGCGTAAAGTTACTCATTAGTTATTTGTAAAGTTAGTATAAGTACTGACCTGAGACCATTGTTAATATTATGACGCAAAAAACTATGTCGGTATCATTCGCAATTAGAAAAGAAAAGCGTGACGGTTCGCAGTGAAAATTCCTAATATTCAAAATGTCTCATTTCTGCATCATACTCTTTTTTAGATTTAAGTTATGCCATTAATACCTTAGATACTACATGATGTGGAGAACCGTTTTATTTTATAATTAAATAGTTGTGTATCCGCTCTTCGCAAGGCAAGAAGAGAACATTTTCCTAAAATGCGATCATAACTACTTGTGACAAAACAGATTCTCCAAGAAAAAAGTTGTGTTACAGTCTTTTTTGTTGAAACTACCGCGGGATATGTTAACGCGACGTAGACTAACTTACTATTTTGTTAGCTGTGATGTAAGACGGTTGTTGAAGAATGAATAGAAGGCTTAGTTTCACGAAATATTTATTAATGCGGTCTATTCTGCTTTGATCAATATTGCCTTATCATATCTACTTACTATTACTTATACTATCTTTTACTGATACCCATACAATATATTTCCGTTTTGCAATCGTTAATGCTTAATTTAAAGAAACGGTCTAGATATTTGCCACGAATGTAGTCTATTACACTTTGGTGATTCTTTGCAATTTATGCATTAGCATAAACGATAATCATTTCCCTTTATGGTTGCCACTAAATCAGCTCTCCATAAATTTTTACGCATAATACTTGTCAGATTGGCGTATTTAGCACCAGGGCCCTATAATCGCACGGGAATATCGGGACTTCGCCCAGGGGCCTCCGGCTCGAAATGGCCCCCAAATTCAAATGTTGTTCTTTTTCATTTAAAAAAAATTATGAAAAATAAAAAAAATTTTACAGACGGGGAGCCCCCAAATTCAACAATGCCCGGGGCCCCCTGTTGGTCATAATCAGGCCCTGTTTAACACCGCAATATATTTCTTGCGATTCGAAAACCGTTTAAAATCTCAATTGAAAATAATGCTGGATAATTCACTTGTGCAAAACCGCATACAATTATTTTTCTGGCAACGTAAAATAAAATATGGAATAATTTCATGCGTGGCGTATGTTTTGCTTGTGAATCCGTTATTCTGATTGAGTTTCGAAAGGGGTTTTAAACTCGTGACATCAAAGTGGCGCACATTTCACATGTGAAAACTCGGTTATTTTTAAATAATTTTATTTTTATTTTTTCAACTGGCAATTTTAATCATTGTTACTGTCTCCAAGACAACCAAACCGCAAGATACCATGCCGAAATTTTAAGCAGCTGCTATTGAAATGAAAATCCTTCTTTACTTAAAAATTCGTAAAAAATCTCCTAATTTATATTTTCCTCTGGTTTTTCTTTTAAAAGAGGGCGAAATGTATGCTCCGTCATTTGACAAAATATATAAAAGTTATGACGGATAGAATTCAAGATGCAGCAGTTTTAAAAATATTTTACGAAAGTCAGTGTCAAATTTAATTTTATTTGAAAAATTCCCAAAAATCTGCAAATTATGTTACACAATCCGAACAAACAATTTTTAAAAGAAAATTTTCTCCTCTATCCGATGATGTAAATTTCGTTTTACTGCGAGTGCAATTGCCGGCGTTATTACGCATTAAGCGAGAAAAATCGCTAAAAATCGGACAAAACATAAAACATTTTCTAATTCGAATTTCGAAAAAATCGCTCCGAGACGTGTTAGGATCTGTACCAGTGAAGCCGTATGCAAAATTCGGTGGGTCTGCGACCAACCGTCTCGGCGCAATGCGATCGAGAGACGCGCGCAAGAAGATCCGTGGTCACAAACTTGCCTACCTACATACATAGCTACATACAATGTTTACTCTCGGATTTTATTATATAAGAAGAAAGTGCCATCACGCTGGCAAAATTTCATAAGTAACGACTGAAATTATTGGTTCAATAAATATTATTAAATGTATGGGGGAAATGTATGTTTCTTTCCCTTCACAAAAATCGACAGAACATTCCGATAGACCCAATGTAAAGCAAATAAAAAAGTTGCAAAAAGTCACATTATTTACTTTTTAAGGTACTGGGTTGTTCATTTATACCGTATTCGTCTTTTCAAGTCGAATAGGATCGGAATTTGGACCATAAACCCGGGGGGGGGGGGTGTTGCTGAAAATCCCGTTTTGATGCATAACTCTCATTGTACAACTGTTTTGCAACAAAACTCACATTCTACGAAATCCAACCAATCCCCAAAAAGACTTTCAAACAATCACTTGATACTTTTCTTTACATCCATCGATGTTCTTAAAGAATTACCAAGAAATCTTTTTAATAAATCTTTTTTGCGTGTTGATTTTTGTTATTTATTACCCTTCAAAATAACGTAATGAAAACTTATGTTCAGTTATATTTTTATTTCCTTATTTATTTATTTTGGTTAATTTTGTTTAAAACTATTCATAATTGCTTAGGTTTATAACTAACATTACCCATAAAAGTTTGCTGCAAAACTCCATTTTCCGTACTTAACCCTTTAAGCGGTCAATTTTTTTACCGAAATGCTTCCAAAAAAGGCATATTTTGAAAGGCATATGATGAAATATTCCCACTCTCTCGCTAGGAAGAAAAACCCGGATGAAAAGCATTTCAGTTACATTGACAAGCCACACCATCTATTGAAAAATATTAATACTAAATAGTCTCTTCACAATAATGAAATATGCCGGCAAATCAGAAAAGGAAAGGAGAAAATATGGATGCCCGTACGCTATGCGGGCAAACCAGTTGAGGCCAATTTTGGGTAGCACGTACACTGTACGGGCAAACCGCTTAAGGTGTTAAATTTAAATTCTAGCTTTACCAGATATTTAGGACTACATGCAAGCAGTTGTTATGGAAACAAATATATCACACAAAGGCACACACACACACATAAAAGTGCCAATATATCATTTTCGTTAATAATAATCAGTTTTTTGCATTTTTCTAAACTTGAAAAGTGGAGAGTGCGAGTTTTGCATCAACACCCTCTTATATAATTACACTTGAGAGATAAAATTTAGGCTAAAATTTGTATTCTACGGGTCGAACAATTAAATTCTCCATTTTGCGGCATGAAAATCGGTTTACTAGAACGCGAAATAGGGAGTTGTTTTTTTTTCCATTGTTTAACATAGTGTTTAGCTTGGTTGACTTCAGTTTTGGGGACTTATTTTTGACGCCAAGTTTTGCGATCTTTTGACAAAATATCGCAAAGTTTGGCAACATTTGGTGCGGTTTTATCAATGGGGCTCGCAGTGTTTGTTCTCCGCATAGTTATTAAGCAATAGCATTACTATTACTCAATCTGGTAACTTCTGGAAAATACTACGGAAGGATTTACTTGGAATGTTCGAGAAGCATTTGCGAAAAATATAAAACAGCAGTTCGCCTCTCAACTTAAGATCAGTTTTGAGTCACTGCTTATAGCTGCGTATTGAGTCGCACTGAAAGCTGTGTATAAGTACCGGCACTTTCTCGCTTGTTTTGAGAAGTCTAAAAGTATCTGCAAAGTCTTGTATGTTGTATGCTGCGAAGCAGTTGAGAGTTCCGCTCGAGAATTCGGTCTCCGATGCTTCTTTTTTTTTAATATATATATATATATATATATATATAGAGAGAGAGAGAGAGAGAGAGAGAGAGAGTGAGAGAGAGAGAGAGAATATAGAATAGCTAACTTACGTTATGTGAAATCCCAACATAATCCATTCATAAAGTGAAAAAAATATAAAAAAGCAGGTAGCGCATGGTGCCAATTAACGAGCTTATACCGAATAAAGTGTTTAAAAATAGCCTTCTAAATCAATGAAAGACTGGATAATTTGGATGTAAAGCGCCAAATGAGAACAGGTGGGCTTTTAAGCCTAATCACATGTATCCACAGGAGTCGGATATGGAAAGGATAATTGAAATGGTGTGCTCTATCATCAGGCGCCACCGCACACACATTTCAATTTAATCGAAAAAAACAATAATAGCTAGGTTTCTGCAAGTTACCTGACCAAAATTAGGGTCATTTTGTAACTTGGGGGCGCAACCGTAGCTATTAGAAATAAACAACGAGGTAGTGGACCAGACAAGAAGATCGAAGCTCAGTTATGAAGGCAGTACTAGTGCATGTTACCATCAGAGAAGACTAAATGCCATCATTAGACAAGTAATGCCATGGCGTGGGGAAAATTATAATAATAATAATCTGGAAGTGTGGAAAGGAAAGGAAAATATAATAATAATAATTAAATATAATAATTAAGTTAATAAATAATATAACACTAGGATAGCTATATATACTAGCCACCTCCGGCGACCAGTTGGTTCGCCATCTTAATAAATCTTGTCCATGGGTAATCCATGGGTCTTCCCTATTTTCGATCCTTATTTTATTAAGTTGGAAAGTATATCATTATTCATGAATGTGATTAAACAAAATTAAAATTGATATTTCTAAACTCCTTTTTCTGGATGTTAATACATTGGAAATGGATGAAGAAAAGCTGCGCAGAAAAATGCACAATTCCAACTGAATGAAAATTTTTAAAACTTATTCTCAGGTGCATTCAGCAGACGATAAAACTACGATAAATTGCGCCAAGCGTTAGAATCATCTCCTCAAAATCGCACATCAACCATTTCATTTTTCGCCAAATTAAAAAGTTGCACATTTTAGTCTCGGAAAATTTCCAAATCCTATTTTCCTTTTGAGTATAAAACATTTCATTCCTGCTCTGATTTCACATGCACACCATATTTTAATTAAAAAACAACCTTACAAATAATCTAAAAAAAAAAAAAACTCGTTATTCGTTTATTTTTACTTCAAGAGTCTGAATCATTTAATAAACATGCAAAATTTGGCAACCCAGATATGCTTAAATTCTCACTCATTCCACTGTGGAGTTACAATTGCGAAATGGCGAAGCGAAAAAATGAGCCTTTTGCGGCACGTTTTTTATCGATATCTCCTAAAATAATTCGAATTTCGAAAAAATCGCTTCGAGGTATTCGGGACCCGTCCTAGAGAATTTCCATACAAAATTTGGTAGGTCTACGATCACCCGTTTCGGAGCTACACGAGACGCAGACAAACAAACTAATGCTAACTAACTAACTAACCAACCAACTAACAGTTTACACACTGTTTTATTTATATAGATAGGGAGTAGCTTAAATGTGGTTTCAATAATAAAAATGAACAGATGTGGAAAGGTGAGAGTGTGTCCCAATCTCTGATGTAATATACTTAGTACTACTTATCGCCCATCCCTTGAAACTTTTCTGGATCGGACACTGAGACAGGCTGCAACGAAACCAGGATATCCCGGTGAAGTGGACAAACCAAACTCCGAATAGAATGAACTTCTTTAAATATAATCGGAACAATAAATGCAAATGGCAGGGCACTCCTCCGAAATCGAAAATTCATTGGTGAAAGTTTATGATGATGCCACAGTAGGATCGGTGAATGCTAATGACCAGGCCGGATGTAGTGTTTCAATGAACCGCTTGTATGCGATGCGGATTAGCTACAAATCTGTACTCAAATACTTCTCGTAGGTACATTGTCTCAGCGTCACACCTTCCCAAACATTCTCTCTTCGCAGCAGGAAATGACTTCGAGAAAGCAGACGAAGCAAGTGGGATTGACAGCAGCTATCGAATCGCCAAGTGTAATGACAGATCCACTAAATGCTTTAGTAAAAATACGGATAACTTTCCTTGAATCATCTCCAAATAAATTATAACTAATTGTCGTTTGGAACGATGCAATCCTTTCTCTCTTTTATAGAAAAAAACAAATCACGGTTGCAACTTCAGGTTTAGTAAGTAGAGTATTCAACTGTTGTATTCAGTTTAAAAATATATTTATCTTACGTACAGTGCCCAGAAAACACACACAGGTTCTCTGAACGTCTATTAACGTTCAGAAGACGTTTTCTGAACGTTAATAGACGTTCAGAGAACCTGTGTGTGTTTGCTGGGTGTGTTCCACCTTAATAAAGCCACCGTGATTGTGTGCCAAAACTGGACACGAAACAGACAATAAGAACGAAACATATATATAAAGAAAATATACACACAAAAACGTATTTACAAGGAAAATCTCACTCCTGCCCCACCAGGTTAGGAATGAGTAACAAATGTGTAAATGAAAAAGTAGAAAAGCTTACCGCCGAAATAAAGCCGGTACTCTTAATAGACAATATGCTCGCCCTATTTTATTGCTGTTGAATACTCGATGTACCATATCATTTACCAATTCCTCTGGTCGACAGTAACATCAATATTATCCGGCTGTTCAATGATGGCGCCCTTCAATTTTGCCATAGACTGAAACTGCCTGACATTTGCATATTCATCCCTACTGAGGTTACCCCAAACATTTTCTTGAGGTCAGGGAACATGATAAAAGGACAGGAAATTTCATGATGTACAACCCCTCACGTTGGTCCGCCTACTAGGTGCCCCCATAATAAAGTGACCAACAACTCCGACCTTGGTAGTGGCCAATGCCTCCAAGGCATTGTTCATGCCCGCTATTTGAAAAATAAAAAAGTTTATGAATAATGACGACAGCCGGCTGTGTCGGCTGTCGTCAAAAAAGGGTTTCTAGATCTGTGGCACGCGATGAACGTTTCGATAGTCCGCCATCTTGCTGGTCGTTAAGTCGAGCGATGGCAACGGCTGCCCTTTTTTCAGCATTTGGCAATCTATCCAGCTGCTCTCGCATTCTTCCAGTTTTCAGCAGATGTCAGTGCTGTTCAAAATAATCGTGACCAATTTTTTTAAGGGAAATGACGTGCTAAAAAGTTAAGCAATCCCGTGGAGCTATGTCACCCGCAAATATTTTTATAGAAATCCAATCTATTCTTCGTGACTGGCAACAATCAAAACGTCCGAGTTTGGTGTTCCCAGAGCGGGAACACTGCGCGTTAAAGGGTTAAAAGTCCAGACCACTCCAGACGTTCCACACACGATGTGTTTGTTGTTGTTTTTCTTTCCCTTTTCCGCCTAAAACACTATCATTCTGCCTCCCCCATCCCAACCTCCCCCCCTCAAAAAAACAATTCAGACAGTGCGTATATTTGTGTTTGCGCCGTTATCTCAACCGAGATCTACTTTCTATTTCCTCCGCGCCAATTCCGTCTGAGTCTCGTGAGCAGGGCATATCGGATCCTCAACCGTGATTCTCGTTTTTGTTTTTTTTTTTTTTCTTCTTCTTTAAAAATATCGCCGTGTGTGGCGCTCAGAAAATTACTCAACCAGTCACCTAGGGCGTGGAAATCACTAAAACACATCTTCCAGACGTACTGTTTAACACACTCGCTGTTTTTTTTTTTTTTCCCTCCCTTATCTCCCAGACACTCAAAAATACCGGTCACAGCAATTTGTAACATTCGAAAATGTCGAGTTTAAGATGACGAATACCTGTGTTTTGCTCAGAAAACCCCTCATTTCCAGATGAACCTTTCTCAACGTTTATTTGAAATATTAGACATGACTTCTCTCTCTCATTTGCTTTCAGAAGAAAAAAAAAAGTGTATTAGTCACTTTCGTTGTTCGCTGCATCGTGCGTGGAATGTTCTTTTTTTTTTTTAACCTAATTCCTTAAAGCACCTTTTTTTTCCCGTGGGTTCTGACTGACCCGCCTTTTTTCTCAAATGTCTTCCCGCCCCTCTCGTATAACTCGATGAACTCCGTTGATGCACCGATGACCACTCAGTTCAGTGGTTTGAAAGATTCCCTTGCCTTTTTGGAGAAACTGGAGATTAACGTGCAGCCATAAGCAACTAAGCTCTTTTCTGGGAGCATCGTGATTACCACCAAAAGCAAGATACGAACAGTTGAGCGGAAAATGAAAATAAACCGGAGAAAGCTCGAGTGAAAGTTTTAACCTACAAGGGTGTTTGGCATCTAATTAGAAACAGGATTGTTTTTCGTCAGAACTGTTTGAAAGATATTTCAAGAAAAGAGATCTGTCTCTGTTACTAAACACAGGAACATTGGTCAGGGCCCGATCATCACAATATTGGGCCCTCGGCAAATACAAACTTTTGGGCCTTTGCACTTACGAGAAATTGCATATTACGTATTTAAATAGTTTTGGACACATATGCAGAACTTGGACATACCTGCAGAAATATTTATAAAGTTTAAATACTAAATATATGAATACATTGCAGTAAAGAATATTAAAGGATTTTTGCATGCATGAATAACATTTATCTTTACAAATGATAAATATCTAGACACATGCTACATACACTTCTATACTAAACTTCTTTAAAATATAAATGAAAATAATTGCAAAACTTACTGTACGTATCTTAAAACTAATGAGATTTTCTTATAATAAAATTTACAAAAAGAGGCTGAGACGTTGGTTCAAGGATTTTGACCTAATGCTGATGAGCTTTAGAGAACCCTTAGTAGAGTAAAATGTCTGAGAATTAGCTTTCGACTCAAGAAAATGAGAATTCAATTTTTCTACAAAGTTTTTTTTATAAATTAATTGATAAAAATCTGTTGAAAAGTACAAAATTTTTGGGCCCTTGAAATGAGTGGGCCCAGGGCAAGTGCCCCGGTTGCCCTGCTGATAAACAGGCTCTGACATTGGTGTGTCTTTCAGTGACGGATTAACCCTACCATTTCCTGTGTCTGAAATAAACATATATGTGATGATATTAGTGATTAGTAGTTGGGAAAAAACAATGCAAAATGATAACCAAATATTTTACTAGAAAATCCCCTTTTCATTTCAGCTCTATATGTGGTACACAGAGGCTCAACTATATTTTTTTGACATTTATATTGAAATTTTAGTATTCATATTATTTTAGTATGACGAACTCTCTTGTAGAATAATTTTTTTTCAGGTCAAAACTCTTTGCCAAGTATTTTTTGTTAATTTTTTAAAATAAACAAAATGGCATGCGCAAAGATTGGGGTTTAAATTTCAATCAATTTTGACAGTAATGAGAACAGTAATGATATCTAGACGCAATGGCCTGAATTATGTCTTTTTTATCTGTGTATAATTACACTTAAAAACCCATAGATTCCCATGCTGGTATTTTATAGAAGTGGGGGGCTAATAAAGGAGGTTGTTCCCCATGCATTGCAACAATTGCCTTGTAAGGTTAAAAGGTAGGGTGAATTCTCACACACACACCCTATAATTGATCTAGCACACTTGAATCTAAAAAATCTGTCGATATCTTAAGAAGCTTAACCCACCGGATGTTTAGACTATTCTTTCTCATCATTGAAAAGGAGCAACGCAGAAGATTCTCCTTGTATGAGTGTTGCTTTCTAGCTTGGGGACTTTGGTGGGAAGCAAAATACTGCCATCTGTTTAATTTAAAATAAGAGACAAAAGGAACTAATTTTATGAAAAATAATAGTAATAATAGCGACTCTGTTACTATTTCAAAGCGCTATCATTATGTCCACAACTTTTTTTTAGCTAAACGGTATACTTTCAGGAAATTACTCAACGCAAACTTATTCATTTAGGCGTGGCCTATGTAGTGATGTATGCTGATCTCGAGGAACTGCTGATGGAGCTAGGTGTCAAGGGCTTTGGCAAGAAATTCTGAAGACCGTAGTCTACATGGCGACTGTGACAAAAATTTGTCAATGTGATTTTTCAACAGGACGGCTCACCTCCACATTGGTCAACGTCTTTGCGCTATTGTCTCAATCAACATTCCGCGACGACAGACGGATAGGTCGTGGTGACGTTCTGCTATGACTAATTAAACTTTAAGTGTGTTAGAAAAATGTTTGCTTCCTCCCGCACGAAGAACTGGTACTCATCTAGTAGAAAATAAACATTTTTTCTAAAATTTTCCGTGAATGTCGGACATTCTCCCTTGAAAAACTGTCTTCATCTAGACATTGTAATACTTAGATTTCTAAATAATTTAGCTAATCAGTTTATAACATCAAACGTTTCAAATTGTCTAAACATTTTTTTTTTTTTTTTTTTTTTCTTTTTGTATTTAAAGAAAAATGTATATCTGCTTGGACTTTTTCTGATGTTTTATCTGTTTAATTAAACTATGGAATCTGCTGGCCGATATTTTCTCCTTTAAATAAATATTTACAAAGTTACTTTTGGTAACTTAATATTTAGGAAATGGTGCAGTTGGGTAATTACGATCATTTTTTGAAAATTTCAACTTAGCGTATATTTAATTTTTTTAACTATAGGGGGATTTTTTCTTAATTGTTTATAAAGATGGGGAAAGATAGCATGTTTCGGTCTTCGTCCAACTAATAATCAGGCGGCACGCGGCAGCGACGTTTGTGACTGGGCTTCAGAGCTTTTTAGCAGATTAGGCTTTACAACTTATTCTAACATTTGCGGCTCTAGCATTCGTCCCACAGCTGGCATTTTTTATATTATATTGGTAGACTTTGAATTCGTAGGGATGCCTGCACGAGCATAAGCTCTAGCACGAAGACCAACTTAAATCACAGTGTGCAAGCGCTTGTGGGGCACGACGGGCCCGCTAAGCCCGTATTATCTTTAACCTACACACCTACGCTTACCTACAATTACTTAAATAAAATAAAATAAAAAACTTTTTCATCTGCCGCAAACAAAAATATTTGTCCTTCACAAGAATATTTAAGCAATCTGAATCTCAAGAACAAGCAGGACAGCAACTAATGACATGTTTAATCATACGGAAGGACGTGGAAATAAACATTTCTGTGCAATTTAAGTCCATTTGATACTGAAGATCCTGGAACAACATGCCTTTTCAGCGGCGATTAAGCCCGCGCATTAACTTTCTCAAATAAAGACATTACTGTAACTTCTGAAACAACTTTCCATTCTGCGTACGTCCTCCGCCCGCTGCCGAAACGAGATAGAATTCATGCTCCTAGAAAATAGATTATTGTGGAAGCCTCATTAATCAAACTTGTTTCTCCATCCTTCCTTTTGTTGAATTCCGTCGTATAATCAACCTGGGACTCTCCTAATCATATTCGCTCGACTAGAGCATTATGGAGGTTATCGGAAAGTCCCACTTGGTTTGTTTCACCACTCTGGCAGAAGAATGAACGATTGGAGATCGGTGATCGAACCCCCCACTGATTATACATAATCATAGTGATCGACGATTAGGAGATTATTTCAGCAAATGAAATGGTCTGACGATATAGGGCTTGATAAACATTATTACCGCAGATTTATTTCGATCAGATATCTGCTTGCTTAAAAAAATTCTCGCGTACATTTGTTAAACAGTGTCTAGTACAACGCTGGATTTTTGAATACTCAAGGTTTAAACAATTTTTTTCAATTTAGAACTTCGCATCCAACGTTGAAAAAACGTTTCGTATTCTAAATACAGAGGGTGTTAACACATTTTTAGAACGATTTCGATAAAGAATTTTTTTAAAAAGTAAATGTTTCAGAATAAAAATTTTTGGCAACAGCTTATTATGTGAAATGAGAAATATCGTATGCTACTTTTAAATTTATTCTTCTTTCAAAATGTCATATGTAAACAAGCTGTGGATTGAAGGATATGTTTTTGCGCTTTCTGAAGAGAAATATTCTTATTCCATAATTCAAAAACGTTGTGAAATGCATGTTATTAAAATTTCTAAGTGTAAAATAAGCAACATTATTAATCGGCAAGGTAAAAACCGTCAATCATTATTTCTACATGGAAAGAAGACTCCAAACGAATATCCAAAAAAGGTCGTACTGTTTCAAATGTTTCTAAAGTGAAATGGTAACAATGATACTGGTAAATGACGCTGGTAACAAGAGAAAATCTGCCAACACAGAGATCAATTGCAAAGTCTTTAGATACATCTGTAGCAACAATAAATAAAATAATAAACCAAGATTTACAATCTAAAACAGCTAAAAAACATAATGTTCACCAGCTTTTGCCGAGACATGTGGCTCAACACAAGTCATACTTCGAAAACTACCAATGAAGACTGATACGGGTATTGCATATATACCTTTTCAACATATTCCTGCGAAGTCCCTTGACGTTTCACCTATGGACTATTGTGCCTCTGGTCTGTTAAAAAGAGCTCTTTCTAAACGCAAACCCACCACGATAGATGGACTCTGGAAAGTAGTGGAAGAGGAATGGAAAGCAATACCCCTGGAAATTTTACGAAAAGCTCTTCTATCATGGAAATTACGATGCAGACTTATAGTCCAGAAAAAAGGCTATCAGATCGAACATTTAAAAAAATAGTCTTTACATTTTAAACATTAATTAAACGGGCTCGAAACATAGGCGTAGAGTTATATGGGCCCGTGGGGCTCGAGCCGCCCCCCAATAAATTGTGAATAGGGGCTGAGCCCACCCAATAATTTACCACTAAATACAGAAAATTCATTTATACTAACATAAAAAAAAGTATTTCACTCATTTACAAACGTTTAAAAAAAACCTTTACTCGTACTTTTAAAAATTTTCTTCTTTTGATTTCAATCATGATTTAGTATTCATTGTGACGCCACGTAACACACAATGTTACTATAAGCTGCCCTCCTCTGGCTCCAAGCTCTGTTAATTAAAATTAGATTATGCAAAGTAAAGTATGAAATGAAGAAAAGTTCAGATGTATCTAAAATGCACTATCTCATCGAAAATGTTTGGTTTTTTTTCCTCCTTTGGATTTTTTGCTTTGGTTCTATTTTTAACTTATAACATGGTAGGAAGATACTAACATGGATACTTACCTTACATAGGTGTAGAATTTTATGGACCCATAGAGCTCGAGCGCCTCCAATAATTTACACTTATATATAGTAAGTCATAGCTGCCAACTACTACGGAATATAATTAACCACTAACCACTTTTTGTAAACAGTATATTTTTAACTATTTTTTTCAAAATAGTAACCAGCTCGCGCGCGCAGCACAAAAATTTTGCTATATTTTAACTGAAAAATCATGTAGAAAAAGTTGTTGATTATATTCCGTAGTAGTTGACAGCTATGAGTAAGTTATATGTACGTGAATCAGTGGCATAGCCAGAAATTTTTCATGGGGGGGGGGGTTATGATCCCCCCTTTGGCTACGCCATTGACTTGAATATATGTGGTTGTGGGGCCCGGCCCCCCCCCCAATAATTTTGAAAACTTTACGCTTATGGCTCGAAATCGTTCTAAAAATGTGTAAACACCCTCTGTAACTTTTCCCAAGATAGTGTTGAAACAAGATTTAGAATTCGAACGATAATGATCAAAATTTTGTTAACGATCAAAATGAAGGACACTACTTTGACCGAAATTTCCCCGTTATTTTACTAAAGGATGTTTTAATCAATCAATAGTCGATTGGAACAAGACAGCAGCAGATATTAGACGGAGAGGAAAGCAAAGTCGTTTCTTTAAATAAATAAGAAAAATTTCAACAAGTTTTCAATTGCAAACAAGCTGTGCCTAAGCGTATGATTCATAGTCGTTACATTTTAAATCAAGAAGCAAGCTTATAGATATTTTTTTTTCCCCTTGAGGAGATATTCGGCCGTAATCCCTCAAACAAGCAAACAAAATGTTTCTTTTTCTTTTATGAGAGATGGCCGCTCTCCCCCTTACATTTACCTTCCATGGAGGATGCTATTCAAAATGTCCTGGAACAGATTGTCTTACTTTTAGGTATTCGTGAACTCTTTAATGTGTTATTTTACATCAAGAATTTTTTTGGATATTTATTTTTTTTTCTTTTTAAGAATACGGGGGGGGGGGGGTATGTCGAATAAATGTTTTGGTCCCCATGTCAGGTACGAATTTTGCAAACTACTGCAACTCACATATATGTGTACGTGTGTGCGATAAGGGAGTGAAGAATATACATTTTGCATGGCAAAAAATTCCTCATGAGGGGTTGTGACCTCCCCTGGCTACGCCACTGGGAAGAGATTTCCTTTCTTAAAGTGGCTAACCGTACCGTATTATACGGGACAGTCTCATACTTTGAGGTTTTGTCCAGGGACCTTCTTGCAGACATGGGGGGTGCCCAGGACAAAAGCTTCACTGGGGGCCCTCTCTAACGAAAACGCTTTTATACCCTACAAAGCAACTTTCATATCACACCATAGAAAAAAGGATATTATAACAGCATAAAAATGATTATTTAAACCATGCAAAGTGAAGTGCAATCCATAATAATAATATTATGTAGGACAGGCGCGTAGCCAGGAAAAAATTTCGAGTGGGGATATGCTCCTGGAAAATTTTTCGGGGGGAGGGGGGGGATATGAACTTATATGTGTATAAGTAGACGGAATTTCATCACTAATCCAAAAATTTCGGGGGGATATATCCCAATATCCCCCCCCTGGCTACGCCCCTGATATAGGATAATAATATTTCAAGGATGTTATATTTAATTTTAAATTATTAATTTCATTCCGTTTTTCCAAGTAACATGTTCCAGAGTAATTTTGTATCTACATTTTCCTTCCGTTTATATCGGAGCATTTATTTCTTGTGGGATAAATCTTCACTTTGCTCCACTTAGGAAGCTATTTCCTTTTTTTCTGTTCCGATTGAAAATCAGCTCTATGGTTTTCCTCGGGATCAGAATACATCACTCCATAAGCGACCTCTACATGATAAGTTTGCGCTGGATAACTTCCCGAGACTATACCGTTTACCACAAAAATGGTGAGAGTGAATGTAATGCTAGCTCTATGAAATAGTAACATTGTTATTACTATTATTTTTCATAAAATTATTTTTTATGTTTCTTATTTTAAATTGAAATCGATATTTGAAAATTTTTAAGCTTAAAGGATAATTTGGGGGGCCCGGACGCTTGCCCCGAATGCCCTGCCGGAAATCAGTCCCTGTTTCCCCCGTATTTTTGTCCCGTTATGTAAAAGCAGCCCTGTATTTTCCTCCTGTGATCAGCGGTAGAAAGTAGTCATTTTATGTGAAAATTTTCCGACTTTAAGGGCAGCCCAATTTCATCTTTTGTTTTCCTTGCAAAGAACTACGAAAAATGAAAATCTTTGCAAATAAAAATGTGTCTAGGTGATTGGCCATTGGCAATTTTATAATCTACTGAATATAGATTTGCATTTAAAAATTAACTCGAAATTTAAATACTGTCATTTAACGAACGACAATGTCCCGTGTCTGAACTTCAGAAAGATGGGGACTTTACCTTCTGTGCTCATCGTTCATTCCGGCATGGGTCAGCTGAATACCTCCCTTCACTGCTTACACAAAACGCTTGACCACAGTGGGGCATTCAAAATCCAATGCCGGGAAACGACCAAGGTCACGGAAAAAGAAAATCAGTTGCCTCGTCTTTTCAGTGAAGAGGAAGGAAAATAAAACACTTAAAGTCATTTTTTTTTTATGTCTACCCACTGATTCAGCCATACCTGTGAATGGGTGGTTAGGGCTCCAGCGAAAAAATTTGCGCCAAGGCACATTCCTCCCGCACGAAATCGAAAGGTCAGAACATCTTTCCGCATGGTTGGCCCATCCAATTTTTAGGAGTATTTTGAGAAAAATTTCCTCTCTTATTACTGCTGTACGTTTTTATTGCTGTTATTATTACGGGTCTCGGCGGCTCCGCAAGACGCAGAGAGAGAGCTTGTTCTCAACTCTCACCCCGGACTTCGCCTGGAGCAAAGATTCGGGTTCGAATCTGTAACTGGAATATATTTCCGTTCCCGCCTCGCTACTACAAGAGAAGCTTGGCTTTTCGTCAGTTCCGGAACTGGAAGTCTGTTACGGAGAGAGAGTTAATTGAATTTTCACACCAACACCTACCACGACACTTGCACTACTCACGTGAGAAGGAAAATAGATACCGTCATTATGGCTGCGCCTCGAGACGAAGTTGAATGACTGAAAGGATCGTGGCGATCGGAGGGGGGACTAGGTGAATAGATAGGCGAAACTGCACCGCTACTCAAGACTGTTATTTCCTCTGAAAAAGCTAATCTACGAATACTCAGAAAGTATTTCCAGTGGCGGCTCGTGGGATACAGCAAGTGCAGCCGGGCTGCACTTGAAATTATCAGCACATACTTTAAAATAATTTATTCTACTAATTTTCATAAATTCAGATTAGAATTATGGAATTCCTACGGTAAATTAAAAAAATCTCAAAAAAAAACCAAACAAAAAAAACAGTATTGTGGCCGGATCGCTCATTCAGAAAAAAAAGCACTTTAATCTTCCCGCAATTCAATTGGGAAAATCTTTGGTTCAGCCCAGAGCGCTGATAAGAAAATTGGCAGCACCGTTGCCATGACAACGATTACGTAGGCAGTCCCTCCGGCATAGGCTATAATGGCGGTACGCAGTTAAGACTCAGCTCATGACAGATTTCCAAAAGTCGGCAGCACCTATGAATTCGACTCACTGATTGGCTCGAGAAGTGAAGGGAGGGGGTAAGGAGAATATATGTTCGGAAAACTCCCGACTTTATATTGCTGAATTTATGATGAAGGTAAGCCTGAATAGACGCTTATGAATGGACAATTACCCATCAAAGCAGTATTGTTTTTATGTGAGCAAGAACTGGCATTTGGAGGACATGGTGAGCGAGAAAATTCTTCTTCATGGGAAATTTTAAAGAGCTTTTAAAATTATGGATATCTGAATTAAAACAACGCCTTTTTATGAGGGCATCACTGACCGATTCGCAAGTTTAAAAGAAAGGAGGATTGATTTGACTTATAAAAAATAAGTAAGTTTTCTTTTTTTTCCCTTTTCTTCTCAAGTTATCGTTACAAAAGAAAATTCTAAGGAAATTTCGAATCAGACACGGATTAATGAAATTTTGAGGATAAGAGAGGCTGGTTGAAATTTATGTCCATTTTATGGAAGTAAAATAGGATCTCTTTCATTTTTCGTGTAATTTCTTTTTTTTTTTTTTTTCTCGGTGAGGGCTTAATCCGCTAGCTTTCGAATTCAATAACAAAGATTTTCCATTCCTGTTCGGAGGAAGGGGAGGGGGGCTCATATGCTTCCGGCTGCACTAACAGTTTTGACCACGGGCCGCCACTGAGTATTTCAAAATCATGTTTGTATGGGGGGAGGTATCAGGGGGAGCAAGTCAAGTGTCCTGCCACAGAAAGATACTACTACTAAATGCTAGTGCTGAACCACTTCTACACTGAAAAAAAATGTAATTGATTCAGCAAAATTTTGGTTTGTTCTACTCTAAAGAAAGATTTTTGATAAATCAACCAAATAGTTTGTTAATTCAACAAAAATTTTGTTAAAACCAACAAAGTTATTCCGTTGAAATAGTGCCAACAAAATTTTTATTGAATCAACAAAATTTTGCTCAATTCAGCAAAACGAGTGCGGTGGATTTTTAAAATTGATTTATGACTTAATTTAAGCGTTTAACAAAGCATTGTAATGGGAATAATATGAAAAGTATGTGCAGTGGCAGATCCACGGGGGGGGGGCTCTGGGGGCTCGCCCCCCCCCTCAGAGCTAGAAATACACTATTCATTAGGGAAGTTAAAAAAAATTGTAAATTTTCGCATGAACTGAAATTTTAAAAAGTAGCACTGTATATACAGTTGACTCTCTGTTTAACGACGGTCTCTTTCCAAAGACGATATTTTAAAGTCCAAGAAACTCCAACGTAAAAAATTTCTATTCAAAGACGACGTCGTTTCTGTTTAAAAAGATTTTTTTTTTTTAATCTTACGCTACAACAACAGGGGAAAAATTTTTTAGGAGTGGGGAAAAAGTGTCGGGAAATGTCAAAAGTGCAATTCGCAAGACAATCTCAACTACCTCAGTGTATTCTCAGAGGTATTTTAGAAGCAAAGAGAAAATTCTTGAAGCAGCGCAAAAATTTAGTTCGGGCTCCAAATCCAAACGGCCGAAAAGTCAATGTGGCCAATTCGAAGAGTTTGCCAAGGCACTTCTGAATGCAAATGGTTGCATGAAGCAAGAGCATCCAACATACTAATTTCTGGGCCCCACCATGGCCGAGTAGATAAGACACTCGACACGATAGACGACTGAAGTGTGAAGGTCCAGCGTCTGGGCCTACCACGCGGCTGTCGATCTAACTATGGAGTTTTTCCAGATGGTTTTCTCCAGATTTAAGGTGAATACGCGTTAGAACCTCAGAAAAAATCCTCCGACCAAGGCAACCGTCCCAGAATGCACATGCCTCTAGCATAGGCTTGCCACATAACATCACATAACACATAACTCCCATTTCTGGAGGCCCCCCGATGGCTGAGCGCATAGTGCTCGCAACTGGGAGAAGAAAAGTGCCTGGTTCAAACTTCGGTAGCGTCCATCAATCTAGCCGTTTGGAGTCTTATGCGGTTTTCTCCGAAACTTCTCATAAATTCGGATTAAGGCACCTTAGAAACCCCCCCCCCATTGGGCACCCCGTACTCGGCCTAGATACCTCATGTAGATAATTGTTCGTATTACCAAAATAAAATAAAATCAAGCAATTACTGCAGTGCTGTTATTCTAGCAGAAAAATTTGGAATGCAAAATTTTCAGGTTTCGGCTGGTTAGCTAGAAAAATTCATAAACTGGAAGCTGACGCATTTCACATTTGAGAAAATCTGGAAGATAGAATAACGGGAAGGCGAAAAATGAAACAATTGACTCTTTTTGATTTTCTTGAAACGTAATTTTACTGTATTGCTTGTTTTTACTACCTTTTTTTAAGGTAACTTTAAATAATTTTTTGTGGATAATAAAATAATATAATGATAATAAAAGTTACATCTTAAACACGCCAATATATCAAGAAAAATATTCACAGTCCTAAGAATGTAAAGTGTAAAAGGGTTGGTGTTGGTGTTGTAGGATTACGGCCAATTATCTCCACGTGGAATCTTAGCCGATGGGGGGGGGGGGGGGTGCACTCCGTGGGGGGTCTTTCTAAAGGGTCCTAGTCCTAACCCTTATTTACTGCAAGTTTCGGAGGAAAGCTCGGAAAACTCCGAACAGTTAGGTCGGCGGACGCGAACTCGTTTTGAACCAGGCACCTTCCAAAGTGTAAAGGGAAATATTATTCTTTTACAAATTCTGCTTATGGAAGATCTCTATTTAAGGACGATTTTTCACATTTTCACGTTTCCTTGAAAGTCGTTAAACAGAGAGCCAACTCTCTCTCCCTCTCTCTCTCTCTCTCTCTCTCTATATATATATATATATATAAACTCGGCAGTTCGAGCCTCGTCAGGGGGAGACACATCTGAACCCCCCTAATTTTTTAGTTTCATGATTGCCATATTAAAAAGATATTAATTGACTATGTCATTTTAACTCTCATCTTTCGTGCATTTCGCCTGGTAACCCTATGTTGAAATTTTTAAGATTGTAACCTATTTATAGAAAAATACATGGGATGCATATTCTACAGCTTACGAAATATTGTGACAATAGATTAAAGCTGTTGTGAACTAGTAGTATTTAAATATATCTGTAAAAAATACATGTGATGCATATTCTACAGCTTACGAAATACTGTAACAATAGATTAAAGCTGTTGTAAACTAATAGTATTTAAATATAAATCCAAGCTTATAGAAGCTAAACGCAGTTTTTAGAAATTGGTGGTTTACGTAACACATACTAACATTTTATTTCATCTACACATTGTTGCCACATTCTCATATAACATTTACAAAACGGGTGAAATTTTTAAACAATCATTTTATCAAATAAATGCAACCTTACGGAGCTTATAGAAATCGCTGGTTTACGTGACACATACTAACATTTTCAGCGGACATTTATTCTTACTTTTATGTCACATTTTCAATAAAAGGGTGAGAGATACAATGACATAGTCATTAATATACACATACCAAGAATATTTACACCAATACTTATTGAATCCTTGTGGACTAAACATAATTTCTCTATTTACAAAAATGATAGAGCTTTTATTTTTAAACTGAAGGAGGGGGAAATTTTATTGATTCGCTATAGCCACAGTGGCTAGAGCACAGTTCCCAGTTTTATTTGTACAGTGGAACCTGTCTAATGTAACTACCCTTGGGAAGAACAAAACTGGTCACCTTATAAAGACGGTCACCTTACAAAGCTGGTAAAGTGTGATATGGTTGTAAAGCGAAATTGCATTAAGACAGACGATCTCTTTACTAAGGTGATCACTTTAGCAGGTTCCACCGTATTTGAATGGACGACGGCACACTGATTCGGGGAAAAAAATCTTCCGTTGCTCTCTCCATTTTATAGGGGACGGAGTTTGCGGTCTAGTGCACAACTCTTTTATCGCTAAACCCCGAATTAAAAAGGCGTAAAATTTGCGACGAGAATGCCCTCTTAGCCACTGCTGTCAAGTTAGACGCAATCAGTATCGGCCTTAAGTGATGCTGAAGCATAGACTAACAATCCAACCCTCCGCAATTTGCTTTCATTACAGCTTTCATTCTTTCAACTGCTTTCATAAGTTGTCCACACCACCCAGACGTATGGGTACAAATCCTCATTATAAAAGTAAAACATATTCTGAGATATCAGACAAAGCGAGTACCTGGCAATGTATAGCTGGCCTGGTTTTAAAAAAGAAAGCTCAAATCGTAAATAGCAGGTAATAGTGATAATAGTTGTAAATAGCAATTGAGGTTGGTTTACTACAGTCCTCACAGAAAAGGGTGGGAATTACTTAATCTGGAAAATTTAATGCCATCCTAAAATGCGAAAATGTATGCTGTGAATACTGTGTATTGCACGGTGGCTGGGAAATAGGTTCAATAATGCATTCAGCAATTATTCTCTGTACACACTAAAATGTTAATGGTTAGGGACCGCGAACAACAACATGAATAAAGGTCATTGCTGATTAGCCACGTCTTGTCGTCACTACAGTGGTTAAGGTGACATTTTTCTGGCGAAATTTACGACTTTTAATGTATTAAACTGAAAACCCTGTCCCCCCCACACACATTGGAGAGAACAACGGAACATTTTTTTCCCCCGTATCAGTCCCGGCGTCCATTGAAAAGCATAAAACACGTGGCTTATGAGCATCGGCCTTAACTTGATTGGTATAGGGCGCACGATAGCTCTGCACCCCCCCCCCCTTCCGAGTTTTCTTTCGACGGTTATTGCAGCAAACAACATACTTATTTAGTTGTGATATACCCTGTCTAATTATACATTGGGAGAAAAAGTATTGGGAAATCAATGTATCATCCTACTGAAAAATGGACGCCCCCCCCCCCAGATGGTTTCTCTGGATCCGCCCCTGAGTATGTGTTATTAACTGCGGAGTTTGCATTAAGCGGAACTGTTATGTCTACCGAGATGTATGGCTGTTACACGGTGCTTTTTGTTTCTCCATTTGGCTGATCCCCACAATCTTTCAATGTAAGAAAGTATTATTTTCTGGTTTCCAGAGAAAAAGTACGCGTTCGTTGCCACAAAATGTTGAACTGATTATCTATATTAATATGAATGTATGAACCCCTTTTATATAATAGATTGCTTTAAATCTATGTACACTCGCAAATGAAGAGGCAGTATCTATTGGTTTTTGTTTTTATAGCAACTCGGGTGGTATGTAAATATTTCACCAGAGGTATTTTAAGGTAACCCGATCTTAGCGACGCCAACTAGGTGAAAAAAAATTTTGGCGAAAATGTTGACGGTATAATACACAAGTACCAACAAATCATCTGAAATCTAAAACGAGCTTTTCTGAATCTAAACACTGGAATTTTCTTTGAGTTGCAGTCATACCTTTGTTAAATCATGACACAGGGGATCAAAATGGCGCATTTTACAAGGATTGCCATATATTCACAGAAATATAGATTACTCTATTATCAATTATGCCCAACGTAAATCGCCAAAGAATCCTTAGAGAATCAAAATTCGCTATTGTGTTGGCAAATATCAAACCTTTTCCGAAAAAGTTTTGCAGCTTTAAGCAAGGTCTATCATAAAGTTAATTCCTTGCATCTAAAAAGTGTCATGACATCACATTTTCCTAGCAACCATAATGACGAAAGAAAAATTGCATCACTTGAGCTCGCCAAACAGTGGTAATATGCTATTCCTTCCAACTTCAAGGTGGCTAAAAAATACAGCCAGGGACAAAAATTGCGCGATAATACTGCTTTTTATTCTGTTAATACATCACTGACTATATAAGCTAATCTACAACACTTCTTTTTTATTCTGTCCATACATCACTGACTAATTAAGTTAATCTTTTCTGATAACTCCTGCGTATTTTGCGAACGATTAGCAACCATCTCCTTCAACATGTCCAGCGTGTTTCCTCTTGCGACGACGTCTTCTGGAGCCAGACCGTTTAGAACTGGAGCGCTTCCTTGATCCAGAACGCTTTCTGGATTTCGATCTGCTCCTCTTTCGGGAACCACGGCTTTTACGGCCTCTGCTTGGAGAACGCCTACGTCTGGCACTTTCGTTGATTCTGTATTTGCCGTCATCCAGTCTCGATAGAATTCCTTTGTCCGTGGCTCTTTTCAAGCCCAACTTCACATTCTTCAGATCCGAACTGGCTCCTGCCTCAGATTCGGACGACAAGTACTTTTGAATATCGGCAAGAGACGAGCCTCTAGAATCGCCGAGGTTCTGGAGAGCGTTAATGACTGCGTCGCGGATGTTTTCTCTAGTTCGGATCAATGATGTTCCAGCGTTATTCTTTTCTGCTGCTTTGTTTGGCTTGAAGGAGTCGGATGGCATTAAATCTTCTGCAAATTCATGAGAATTTTCCATACTTTCTTAATTTAGTGAATGATTTATCAAGAAAAAAAATTTTGATGTGCAATTTCAAAATGCAATAGACGAATTGGATGAAAATGGAATTTCGGCTCATTAACCTCTCGTGCTTAACTCATGAAGGTATTCCATTTATTCGCGAGAGACAAGCAGAATGTAATCCCTGAATTGCGAAAGCAGATGCTTGCCTGATTTTATCACATCTGCATCAATGTGTATAGTGCTCGTCGCTTAGCTTCTCGCATACAAAAACTAGGCAATTCAGAGAGACTCGTGATTTAGAGCAAAACGTTATTGGAGGTATATTTCCAGCACATCGGAATTCTCCAAAATACTGCAAACAACATGACAGGAGGAATTCTTATCCAAATATATTTTGTACTCTTTGCGAGTGCGTTTGTTTTTCACTGTCACAATGTTGACAGAATTTCGCAAACTCACGGATTTCTATTCGAGGGGAAGATTGTAAGAAACAATTTGTTATGAGTACTTTTTTTTTTTTACTTTACATTTTTAGAAAATTAAAAAGTGTATATCCATCAGTGAGATATATGTAGCAACACCGCAGCAGAGACGATTGAGTGCTAATGGGCGACCAACCATTTTAGATTCGCGAGCTCCATGTTAATATACTTGACCTCCCGTTGGACTCGTAGGTTCGAAACCGACTTAACCTTCCGAAAGGTAGGTTCGAGTAGGTTCGAAAACGTATGTTCGAAACCGGCTGTGTGGCACAGCCAGCTGTGCCAAAAAAGGGTCTCTAGATCGCACGCGATGAACGTTTTGATCGTCCGCCATCATGCTGGTAGTTAAGTCGAGCGATGGCAACGGATGCCCTTTTTTCAGCATTGGGCAATCTACCAGCCGTTTCGCATTCTTCCATTTTTCAGCAGATGTCAGTGCTGTTAAAAATAATCGTGACCAATTTTTACGGGAAATGACGTGCTAAAAAGTAAAGGATTCTCGCGGAGCTATGTCACCCGCAGCTATTTTTATAGAAATCCAATCTATTCTTCGTGACTGGCAACAGTCAACACGTCAGAGTTGGGTGTTCCCAGAGCGCGAACACTGCGCGTTAAAGGGTTAAGTTGTATATGGCACATCTGAAGTCGACAGTGAAATTAATTGTGCATACTGTACAAAATATCAGCCACCCCTGTTCTAAACCGTTCAATGCCTGCGGATTTTGACTTTTCTCTAGAAAAATAATTGATTTTTTTTTAACTTTAAATCTCTTGTATGTTTTTACTGTCCTCCTTTCTTTCCCCCTTCGTTGTTAGAGAGCTTGTCACGTGAGCGAAGTGAATCAGTTATTCGCCTAAACTTTTTCTATGCGTGCTTTCTTATACATTGCATAACACTGAGAACATTGGAACCACCACTTTCAAATGCTTTCATTTATCTTCGAAATGAAATTGAAAAATTCCTTTTAGTGGCCAGATCTGAATATGCTCGAAAATTTTCAATGGAACCTATACAATGATGCGATTCGCTTATTTTAGAAGTCGAGAGCTGTCACTGACGTTATAAATAACTTACATGGTTTAAGCCAGGGATGGGCAAACTTTTTCGGTCGCGGGCCAAAAATAAAAAAAGTTTGGCGGTGGTGCCTTGGTAGGAGGGCTTTCTAAGGGGTATTCTAACGTGTATTTACGTTACATCTGGAGAAAACCTACCAAAACTCCAGACCGTTAGATCGACCGAATTAATTGGGACCGGACCCCCTTTCAGATAATTGGATTTACTCCGAAAAAAGGGTCTAGTTATGTATTTGTATGTTGAAGATGGGAGAAAAAATTATTTTTAAAGAGCTTTTAATTAATTAAATAAAAAGGTAAAATGTTCACATGGTAAGCATACCTACAAGTCCTGTGCATTAGTATAGACCAGGGATGGGCAAACTTTTTCGGTCGCGGGCCAAAAATCGAAAAAGAAAGTTTGGCGGGCAAGATAAATTTTTCTAAAATTTTAAAAACAATATACAAGTATTACAATTTAAATAGGTTAATGAGATGAATGAAATTGCGATTTCATTTTTAAAAGTTCCTTGTATTGAGGTTCGAAGTGAGATGCACTGATTCTAAGGAACGAGGCTAAATATTTACCTGCCAGTCTACTTCTGAAAGAATTCTCTCTAAGGTTCATAGTTGAAAACACTTGCTCACATATATAAGATGAAGCAAACACAGCACTATTTTCTGGGCGTGAGATATTCAATTTGGGACACTCACTTTCGATAATGATTTGTAAAACTCTAACTTTGGCATATTTAGAAACAACTGCTTGAGATGATTGTTAGATTGCAATTCAATTCATTCAAGCTGCAAATCGGACCTCACTGCTTTACAATTTACGTTGAAAGGCATGGTAAAAATATCCAATCCCGTTTGAATGGCACTGAAATCTTGAAATCTGCGTTCGAACTCAAAATGCACTTTTTTCAAGCCATCTTCATAATCCTTAATATGGATTTATAATATATAAATATATATATATTCTTTCAATTTCCGTCGGACCGGCAAATTAAAATTCCATCCGCGGGCCGGATAAAACCTTCCGGCTGGCCGGATTTGGGCCCGCTGGCCGTAGTTTGCCCATCCCTGAAGCTATCTCATATTCTTCCCCTATACGAGATATTTTGCAGGAAGCTAAAGCGAAATCTCGAGGAAGCTAAAAAGTTAGAACATTTCTGCATAATCATTAAGAGTCTGCATTCATGAAATTCGTGGCTTGCTCGTAATATAAGAATTATAAAGCGAAATCTGTCGAAATAAGATTTCACTCTAACGCCATTAAATATCATTACGACGAATGGAAAGAAAAGACGGGAAGGCTGAGAATTCAGAGCCTATGAGGCAAACGTGTGAGGCCCATATCGGGTTTCAGCGATTTCAGCCTGAAGTTTTAGTTTGGTAACTAGCTTATAATTGATGGAGTATAAATTAAACATCCTATTTGTCATGTTATGTGGCATTTAAGCTTGCGTAAGGAGATTAGAGCTGCAGAAAAACCGGGGCTATAAATCATAACTGCTTTACGCAAGATGTAATTTGGAAATATTTCCTGGCAAAAACGACCGAAAATCTGCAAAATGATATTGATTGAGTAATAACAAGTTTTTTTCCAGTAGTTTCATGGGTGAAAATGTGTTTTAATAATTGAATTATACACTGGTTGAATTGTTTGACTACAATCTTGAACAACAGTGTTAACCCTTTAATGCACAGAGTTCCCGCTCTGGGAACACCAAACTCTGACGTTTTGACTGTTGCCAGTCATGAAGAATAGATTAGATTTCTATGAAAATAGTTGCAGGTGACATAGCTCCACGAGAATCCTTTACTTTTTAGCACGTCATTTCTCGTCAAAAAATAGTCACGATTCTTTTTAACAGCACTGACATCTGCTGAAAAATGGAAGAATGCGGGAACAGCTGGATAGATTGCACAGCCAGCTGTCGTCAAAAAAGGGTCTCTAGATCTGTGGCACGCGATGAAAGTTTCGATCGTCCGCCATCTTGCTGGTAGTTAAGTCGAGCGATGGCAACGGTTGCCCTTTTTTCAACATTTTGAAAAGGTTGTGGCTCAAAGGGTTAAATTATCAGATTTAACGCTCAGAAACGCAAGCTTTTTCACATCAATACAGAAGACCAACTGGATATACCGCCCAACGCTGGAAAAATGCAGCCGTTGCCACCGATCGATTTAACTACCAACAACATGGCTCCCATCGAATTGCCCTCTGGCGTCACAGAGCCAAAGAACTTTTCTGATGAGTTAGCTGTATCAGGAAACTTGTTTAGCTCTGGGAGATTCGATCGACCGCCATATTGTTGGTAGTTAAATGGATCGGTGGAAACGGCTACACTTTCCCAGCTTTGGGACCTTTAAGCCTATTTTTGGCGACTGGCAGTAAAAACGCTGAAATTAGGTGGTTTCACTGAGGAACGACCGCACGTCAAAGCGTTATGTAACATGTTTTTATGAATATCAGAGTTCTCTGATCAGTGTAGAATATATTATGTATGACGCATTAACTTAATTTAGAAAAATATTTTCTTTTCGAAAATAGTTTGCAACTTTATTTTTTCTCTTTCTTTCACTGGTTAAATCTCATTGACTTACTATTACTACTACTCTTACTATTATTCCACACTCAGTTCTTCTCTTGATCTTATTATAAACTCTTTCTTTTCATTTATTTATTTTTTAGGAGGGAGGACAATTAATTTTAAAAAATATTCTTAATAAATAAGTTTGCTTAACTTTTATGAATTCTTTTTAAAAAAGTACTACTTTTTGATAAACGAACTCTCAAACTATTATTTCAAACTATCTTACTTTTATATCATTCTATGAGTCTTGCATTTTAAAAACAATATGTCTAATATTTCGTTGTCTGTAGTTACATTTTTTTCCCTTTCATTGCAGCTACTTTTTTCGAATTTAGTTTGGACATCTCTAGACTAACATCTACAATGAATTTAAAAACCAAAAGAGTAATTTACAGAACAAATCTCTAAAGCTTACAACTTTATACCATCCACTCTTTGGTCGTATCATAAATGCAGTGAATTCACGTTCGCATATTAATAATCAATTTGTAAAATAATTCAGTGAGAGGCATATTTCTGGGCTTATATCTTCCCCCAACATTTTTATTTATTTATTCTTGCAGTTTTTAATGTTCTTCCATTCCATTCAACCGGCTTTTTTTCCCCCTCTCTTGGCTTTCTGAAAAACTGACAGCCCAAAACAATGATAGTCATCTTTCTTTAAAGTGGGCATATCCCACCACACTTAAATTTGCGAAACAGATAGCCTTTGGATGCCCTCAATCTTCAAAAGATGTCGGTCGGTGTCCTGGAACACTTTTACTTACATAGCTTACGTAATCAGGACGTAGCATCAGTTCTGTGAGGATCTATCTCTTCCAGGAGTACTGCCCACTGTGATGCTTAGAATAATTTCTCTAGCTCGTCAGTCTCTCATTATTCGAGGGGGAAAAGTGGAATTACACCTTAGCCCTTTGAGGCGCAACCCTTTCCCAATGCTGAAAAAAGGGCAGCCGTTGCCATCGCTCGACTTAACTACCCGCAAGATGGCGGACGATCGAAACGTCCATCGCGTGCCACAGATCGAGAGACCCTTTTTTGACGACAGCTGGCTGTGCGCACAGCCAGCATGTATTTGGATAGCTTTTGGAAAATACTGTTAAATTTTTAACGAAATTAGTTTTTAAAATAATTAAACTCCCCATAAACTAATTATTTTTTTTTCAAATGCAGTAAGCACCACTAACATGGGGGATTTATTTAAATCGGTGCATTAGGAGGTATGAGTTCGATGAATTTTGATCATAGTATTTTATCCGAATTATCAGTTCCTCGAAAAGATAGCTATTAAATAATTAAAACCTCATAAAATATTTATAAATAAATTAAACCCACTGCGAACACTACTTGTAAACAAACCTGATTTTTTAATTCGTCTATAATTATTTTATTAAGAGTCCAGATTTGTTTATAAACCTGGATTTTTAATAAAATAATTATAAAAAACTGGATTTTTTATTCACCTATAATTAAGCTTTATCTACTGTATGCATGCCCAAGAATTTGTGTCTAGTGAGTCTTACTGCATTTGAAATAAAAAATATAATTAGTTTATGGGGATTTTAATTATTTTAAAAACTAATTTCGTTAAAAATTTAACCGTATTTCCCTAAAGCTATCCAAATACATAAAAATCAGAAGAAAAAAAAATACATGTAAAAGTAAAACTAAACAAATAAGAATAATAAATTTGTATTTTAATTATTAATTTGCTTAAAATTAAAAATTATGCTTTGATTGTTTATAACTATTTTCTGGGGATTTCATTTTTCAATAAATTTATTTTGTTTAAAATTTTACACGATATTTTCTAAAAGCAATGCAATGAAAATACGCAAAAAAAAAGTGTGTGCGTGTAATCTTTATGTGCGATTGAAGTAAAAATTCTTTGACGTTTACGACACATATCACTGAAATGATTCAACTTTAATTTAAATAAATATCATTTTATAATTTAATTATATGTATTATTCATGTACTTTACAAAGATTGTATAAATGTTATATTCATATTATTTATTGGAAATGGGTACTTGAATGTCATCCTATTTTTTTATGTATGAGATGATAGGTTTGTGGTCACTATAATGTGAAACATAAATTTTACTTTCTAAATTGGCTAATTTTCTTGAAAATACAGCATCTATCGTTGTACCGAAACGCGTTGCTGATTGAAGTCGAGACGTATTCATAGTTAAATCAAATTTTTCTTTTAAAAAATCAACTGACGGCTGAGATTCTTGATAGCGAAAATGAACATTAAAATCTCCAGTAAGAATCCTCGGTAATCCATGATAATTATTTAGAATCCAGGAAGTGTCCATGTTGTAGTTGTGTTCTTTAACTGTTTTCTTATACCATTGTTCCGTCTGGAGTTTGGGTTTGAATGGGGGGAATGTCCATAGTCTAGTATTATACTTTAACTGTGTTCTTTAACTGATGTTTTCCTCCGTTTGTTGGGTTCGAATGCAGGTAGTGCATTTTTTTTTTTTTTTTGTGTGTGTGTGTGTGTGTGTGTTTCTATCACAGTGTTCTTAAGCGTTGATTTCGTCTGCTGGTAGGTTTCGAATTATTATTATGTATCCGTGTTTTTAAACTGCAGGTTCTGTCTATTGTTTGGGATGGCTTGCAGCCAGGGTCCGTTTCTTTGTGGTATTCCATCCCCGTGTTAAAGCGTTGCTCCGTCTTGAGGTTGGGTAAGAATCCACGGAGTGTCCATTTGTTATTCTTTTATTTTGTTCTTAAACCCTCTGCAGCCAGTGTTTGTTTCTTTGTGGGGTTACATACCCGTGTTCTTAAACCGTTGTTCCGTCTGGATATCGGGTTAGCATCCAGAAGTGTCCGTGTTGAACTGTTATTCTTTCACTGTTTTCTTAAAACGTTTTCCCGTAGGGTTTGAATAGAGATAATGTCTATGTTGTGGTAATTTTCTTTAACTGTGTTCCTAAACTGGTGTTTTCTTCTGTCGGTTGGTATCGAATGCACGTAGGGTATATTGTTGCGTTTTTCTATGGCAGTTTTCTTAAACCTTTGTTTTCCTCTGCTGGTTTTGCTCGAAGTATTATTCTGTTTAACAATTTACATTTGGCTCATTATTATAAATAACTCAAAAACACATGAGAATATTGAAATATTACATACTATTTAAGTACAGACAAACAATATTTATGTATCATGGCAACCAATCATGTTAAGTTTTAACTCATAATTCCATTAAGTATTGTAATAATGCTATTGAAAACATGTGACTAAAGCAACGGAGCTTGGACCACGGAATGCACCATCGAACCTAAAACGAACGAATCTTATAACTTAATTTTTGCTAAGTAAAAATCCAAAACTTTTTCTTTCTATTTTTCCCCTTACAGCATTGGGGTTAATAGTAGAAGTTTACGAACACAGTGTAAGTTAAACTTTAGTTTCAGTGCCTGATTAAACGCAATAGGTCCCCGCAGCGATTTATGGAAAAAAGCGCACTGCAGATATTATAGTTTGAAACCATATACGTATATTGAAATAAGGGCTATACTTCACTTAGATATTTCTCACTTTGATAGTTTATGAATGGCTCAAGCAAGAGTCGATCAAAATTATATCGTTTTCTAGGTACAGCTAAGAAAAATAAACGGAAAGAAATAGTTCTTCAGTTAAATTTTCGAATGACAGAATTTGTTACTCTCGAAATTTGGATTTTTGTTCATTATGATGAATACTTTTTGTGCGGAACTCAACCGTTTGTCCTCCCCGAATAAAAAATTATTTCTGGCTACGTGCCTGACGTTAACGACTTTAAAAAATCTTAAGTGATTCCATAATTTAATGATGGAATTACTGTCAGTTGTTTTTATAATGGAATGTTATGCTGTTTGTTAATTTAACATATTCAATGCCCCCATTGGAAATTAAAATGATTATCGGCATGCCAAACTTATAAAAACACTAATTTAACTGTTTGTAAACAGCCGATAACTGATTGTGCTGTATGTCCAGGGATATTTTTTAAAGACTCAATCACAGTGACATCTATAAACATTAATTCATTGCTGAAGTAGAAAAATTTTATTTTACGTAATATGAAATGATATCGGTGACCCATGGGATGCTAACAGCACACAAAGAAAATTTTTTGAGACCCACCAGTCATGCTCATGGCAGTGAACGTGTTAAGTATAAATGCAATGTTATGCCATTGCGTAAACATGAAAACCAATTTAATTTGGATAGCCTTTACTTGATCTTCCTTCTTGATCCACTAGCAGTTCACCACAAAAACGCCACTGTAAAAGGCAGTGGCGGCTCGTGGGTTATTTAAGTGGAGGTTCACAAAATTAATTTCGAAAATTAAATATGCAGATACGACGCACCTTACAAGTTAAACTATATTTGCATTTCCAGCAGTGAAAGGAAAACAATGCACGCAACTGAAAGAAAACAAGTCATCTTTGGTCTTACAATTCGTCGCCAAGATAAATTTTAGCGAAAATATTGTCTTGATTTTTTATTTCAATTTTTTTCAAAGGATAATATTGAAAAATGTCATTGCTGTAGCTCCGAAACACTTATTGGACTCCCATCTTAATTATTGACACTAGTTCGTAAAAAATACTGTAGTGAAAAATCATAAAAATAAAAAAAATAATAAGAAAATGAAAAAAAAAATGGACTAACTAACCGAACACAACAAGACAAGAGAGAATCCGGAGGAGATAACGGCAAAAAAATCTGCTGTGGGCACAATAAAATTGTGTGAACGGAAGTGCCTCGCTTCCCCCGCAACTCTCTCGCACTCTCTCGGCGTCTTTCCTCAGAGACCGGTCGAAAGGGCTACTCGGTCGATCGCACGTGCGGGCGACGAAAGACTATGCTGTAGTAACCTACGGCACAGTGCGTTAGCTATAATAAACGCGTTCCTAGCCCAGGTCTCTGAATGTTTTACTTTGGGCCCAGAGAAACATTCGAAGAAAGACCCGCGCTGGAATGCTAATCACAAAGAGTCTTTCTGTTGCTTTTTTTTTTTTTTTTTTTTTTTTTTTCAAAATGAGAGCGAAAAGGTTATACATGGTTTCACGGTTGAAAATGAGCAGGGAAAAAAAGAATGCTTCGTCATATATACTTATCGCCCCTCTTTTGAAAGTGGTATCAATCCGCGATCGTTTTCATTTGCGTTAGAAAAACAGAGATTGCGGTTGGGGGGGGGGGGAGGGGGGGTTGATCAGAGAATAATTTTACTAGCAAGAAAAGTAAGATTTCTTTGTAAATTGATAGTGTGACTGAGGACAGTTTGTTTTGAGGTCTCTATCAACTGAATCTGCTGTAGACCGTGGACAATAAAGGCTACTGAAGGACGTTAAACTTGTCGTGGTTTAAGGCCTTACCCCTTGACTTTTCGGAAAATCTGCTGGGTCGGTTTGATTTTTGTAGTTTTTTTTTTTTTTTTTTCCCTTTCTCAAACACGGAAGGGTCGTTTTTATTGGGCTTTAATGGCTTTTACGAGCGGGGATATGTAGTCCTCTCCCCAGAAAATCGAGAAAAAATTATGTTAAATTTCCATTGGAGTTATTTGCAAATACATACCCTAATAGCAATATCCCATCGGTCGATGAGAGGCGGGTGAGTTTAATCCGAGGAGAAGGAGCAATGGCCGATCACGCCTTTTCATCCAAAAAAGGGGAAATTTCATCGGCTACTGGTACAAAATGTCCGCTGGGGGGGGGGCATCAAGCCGATCATCGTTTCCCGATGACTCCGATGAAATAACGAAAAGAAACCGATGAGAAACCGATAAACTGTTTAAAATATATTTGTTAATAAAAAATAAACGACTGGCAGTTAAAATTTTCAAAAAATGTCCGCTCTGTTTATTATGTTTTCGTTTTTGGATGCTAAATTTCCGTTTTTCTGAAAAAAAAATCTTCCTCCACCAGGCCCGAACCCTGAACTCACGGACTCACAGACTAGCGCGCTACCACAAGGGCATCCAGAGTCATCATGCATCAGCCAAAGATTGAAGTAGGACCAATTTTAGTCTCAAATTAGGAGTTAGGGTGAAATTTTAACAATGTGCTGTTCAGCTATTATTAATAATAGTCAAATTATTAGATTGCTGAGAAATTAATTTCACTTTTTACCAATGTATGCAAGTAGCAACAGCATTCAAAATTAATAATTAAAAAACAATATTGCAAATTGTAAAGGAATTTCAGTGTGATTTTAACTTTCATATTTCTTGGATAACTTTTAAAAATTAACTGAATTCTCTTCTTGCTATTTACATTAAGGATGTTTCAAAAGAGTTGCTCACTTTAATAAAGTTTCCGTTATACTTATGTTATAATGCAGCTGACGCTCAAATAGATTTTCTAATTTTTTTAAGCACATTTTTTTAATTATTTAAATATTACAAACGATTTTATATAGTAAACACTTACATTTTTTGTAAATATTTCTTTTCAGATTTAAATTTTGTGGGAGGGGCAAGGGGGAGATACCACCCCCCCCACCCCGTCCAAACCCCAATATAAGAAATTTGAAGTAAATTATGCGATTAATTCAAGAATTGTTCCAAATTTTCCTTAGATTATGCAAAGGCACATCTAAATTACGCAAATATTTATAGGAATTGAGGTAAAGTGTAAACCATTGGGACACCTGCAAGGCTCGATGACTATACAGCTGCAGTTTCGGATAAAAAAATTGTTTGTCGGTTTCCCATCGGCGAAATTGCTCGTCTAGATCTCCCCTATGCATGAATAAAAATTCATCTATTGCAGAAAATCAAAAGTGCTCTCGCCGATGTCTTAATTCGTTGAGTCGGTGAGTTAAGGATAAGTGGATGAACGCCCATGCAGAAAACGAGTAGTCATTGCTAGTAGGGTAGTATCATCGTTAACAAACTTTCCAAGTCAGTAATTTTAACAGTGAGCAACGAAACACAAACACATCTATTTTATATCAGACTCTCGTAATTTTATTCTTCTATCTCGTTTCTTTATGATGAGGTTATAGCGTCGAGCAGAGAAAACATATGTTCCCTGAAAAATCATGCTCAGTAACAAGATTTCGATGATCCCCCTTCTCTTCTCCTACGTTGCGCGTTTTCAAACAACAAAATGAGATTACCTTCCCCTGGGCCGGATCCCAGATAGTCTGGTCTGGCCATGGGAGTCCGAATTTCAGTAAACGTAAACAGCCCCTCCTCCCTCCCCACATACACTTTATCACATATCTATGCTTGATCTTTCTGGTGCAAATGTTTCAAATGTATAAGTGTTAAAAAAAAGAAAGAGTTTCAACTGTCTCCCTCTGTCTTTCCTTTTTTTTTGGGGGGGGGGCAGGCGCGGATCCTAGGGGAGGGCGGTGGGGGCGATCGCCCCCTCCTGGTGAAGTCCAAAACTCTGTTATAATCTGTTAAAATATACTATGAAGGTATAATGAAAATTGAGTAGCTTTTTCCTAAGGGGTACTACTCCATGCCCTTTTTAATCAGAGCTCATATATAGATTTTATTAATAATAGAATTAATTACATTAATTATATTAATTATAAAATGATTTTACGCATTCTACCCCCCAGTTTCAGGTACAAAATCGCCCCCTCCTTGAGTAATTTCTGGATCCGCCCCTGTTGTGGGGGAAGAGGGGGAGCATGCCATTTTGATTTCGATATTCGAATCACTTCAAATGTTTCAACTCCCACTAAATACTAAAAAGGGCTGTTGGCTCATTTGGACCAATCAGATTGAATAATTTTTACTTTTGCAGTTGATTGGTTGAGAGTCACGTGTTCGATGAAAACTGACGTCACTTGAATCGTCCAACGGCCGCATTCGTAAACACGTAACGAGTTACACTCGTGCAATGAGTTTCCGTCCAAGGTGTTCGTAAAGGAAACTGAGTGCATTCAGTTTATAAACTAAAGAGTTCGTATACAAAACTGAGTGCATTTAGTTTCAAACTAACCCTAGTAGCAATGACTGCTTGTTTTCTGCTCGGTCGTTCATCGACTCATCGATAACTCATCGACTCGTCGAATTCAGTCATCGGCAAGTGCACTTTTGTTTATCTGCGATAGATGAATTTTTATTCATGGATAGAAGTGATCTAGACGAGCAGTTTCGCCGATGGGAAACCGAAAAGCAATATCTTATCCGAAACTGCAGCCCAATAGTCATCGGGCCTTGCAGGTGTCCCCAGTGGTTTACACTTTACCCAAATTCCTATAAATATTTGCGTAATTTAGATGTGCCTTTGCATAATCTAAGGAAAATTTTGAACAATTCTTGAATTAATCGCATAATTTACTTCAAATTTCTTGTATTGGGGTTGGGAAGAGGCAGGGGGGTGGTATCCCCCCCTTGCCCCCTCCCACAAAATTTAAATTTGAAAAGAAATATTTACAAAAAAAAATGTAAGTGTTTATTATATAAAAATCGTTTGTAATATTTAAATAATTTTTTTTTAAATGTGTTTAAAAAAATGAAAAGAAAATCTATTTGAGCGTCAGCTGTATTATAAGAAAAACAGAAATTTCATTACAATGAGCAACTCTTTTGAAACCTCTTTAATGTAAACAGCAAGAAGAGAAATCAGTTAATTTTTAAAAGTTATCCAAGAAATATGAAAGTGTAGTGCTGAAGTAGATGTTGATTTTAACCGTTATTAGCGAAATTTGAACTTCTCTTGCTAAATACTTTTTTGAAAAAAATGCAAGTTTTAGTTGAAATTTCCAAATTTTGATCTGTACTCTTCAATTATGGCGACTCTTTCTTTAAAAGATCCTGTTGATTGTATATTGAGTATGTTTCAAAACTCTATTCAGCAGAAATAACAGACATGAAATGTAAACAAACACGTCTCCTAGGCAACGAAACTTATTAAACTGAAGTTATTCGTAAAGGCAAAAGAAACTGATGGCGCTAAACTAAGGCGGGGCCTTCGCTATTTGTAACGGGCCTGCGCGTGTATTTCGATGAGTCATCCAAAGAGGCCTACGGATCCTCACGTCTTCACGTATACATCAAGCAATTTTTAAGCTTTCCGATGCTTTGAAACGTTATTTAATGTAGTTTTAAGTCATGACTGTGTGTTACTAATTCAAGTACGAACTCATTGACAGTTTCTTTACTATGATACATACACGTGGACATTAAAGTAAATAGATACATGTAATTTGAAGGAAAAACAAAGTAGTGCTAACTCTCGTGATTCATTATTTTAGCTTGATTTTTAATATACATGAACAAATTAAGCTGACTTTTAGTATACATTAAAGTAAACGAATACACAAATGATACAGGCATTTTTATGCATATCTTTATACTGAATGTTTAAGTTTCACATTTTTAAAGCTGTTACAACCATTATTACTTTTAAAATAAATTTAACTAATAGTTATTAAATTTTCATTTATTAAATATTGTTCAATTAATATATTAACAGAATATATGACGAGGAGATGAAATAGAATTTAAAATATTTGATAATTGCAATTTACGTATAAAAAATTTAAGTATTTCTATACGATTTAATTTTTAATCTTTTGTAAGGCGTAGGTATCAGAAGGATGTTTGCCATAATTATAAGTGCAACCCGTGCACTGCTTGTCCTTGGTATTTAAATGAAAAATAATGTAAATTAACTTAAAGAGAAACATTTAGAATAAATTACACAATAAAGGGTGTCCCATAAATAGTAGTACGAACTTAAAGGGGAGATAAAATATATAAAAAGGATTAAGAATCACGTAACAGTGTATGATCGAACACGTTTATTAACTGTTTTTATTTTGGTTAGTTCAAATGAGTTTATTTATCGAAAATTTTACCATTCGAAATGAAAATGATTTATAATTTTCAGATTTAGTTCTATATATTTTTTTTCTCCAAAGAAAAATAATAAATTTTAGAAAACCATACTAGGAAATACCACTAATATTCCACCTCTTTTTTTAAGTGATTATTAACTGGTGATTGAAAAAAAAATGTTTTCGTCCGTGCATTGCTGTATATTAGGGTTGTGGCCAAAAAAAAACGCCTTCTGCACGGCCTTTGAATACAAATTAAGATATAGTAACAGCTCTAGGACTCGAAAAATTTCAGGATTCCTTTTCACAAGTTGCTCTAATCACTGTAGTAAACTAAAAATAAACGATCCCCGAATTAATTATTTTTTATTATAGCCATTACCTAATGTACCTTATTATAGCCATTACCTCTAACATTAAATGGAACTTTGAAATTGAGCATAATGAACGCTTATACAAAATATTAACTTCAATTAAAGTTTCTGCATAAACATGTGCATAAATTAATAGTATATTTTACAGTACTTCTGCACTGAAACCAATATCACACATTTAGTGCATTTATAATAAATGATAAATGACATTTTCAACTGAAAGAATTGAACAGATAAGAATGTCTAACTAGTATTACAACGAACGCTTATTTACTAGAATAATAAACTACCGAAGTTAAACGATTTCAGATTAAAATAATTTATAAATAACACATGAATATTAATTCATAAAACATGGTTTATATCCTATAAATTTGTAGAATTTCTAAATAAGTTATACAGGTGTACACTTACCGTTACATTCAGAACTGAAAGTTCGAATTCTTTGTTGATTTATTTCCATAAATAAAGGCGCAATCTTCAAAAAATCATTACCTACATCTAAATCACCTTGTTATTAAATCACTATGACAAAACTACAACAAAATTGTTTTTTAATTATAAAATAAAATAACGTTTATAATACCAAATCGCATACAATCGAACAGCGCAAATGCAAACTTTAGGCCTCAATGATTCACCCATTTTTTCTGGTGGCAACGAATAAGCAGGCCCGGTTGCTAATAACGACTGCCCCGACTAAGGTGACCAGATTTTTGAGCACTTTTGTTGTCATAATCGGGGACATGTCCCCGATTCTAAAACAAAACTGGGGACATTTATAATTAATGCAATAATTAACAGTAATTTAATTAAAAAACAATGCAATAATTAAAAATTGTCCCCAATTCCTCTTTTACAATGTCCCCAATTCCTATTTTTGGGGATAATTTAAAAAACGCCCTGAAAATGGGGAGTGTCCCCAGAAGATGGGGAGTGTCCCCAGAAAATGGGGACGTTTGGTCACCTTACACTAAACACACGCATTCCAGGTTTCTTACGAAAACTCGTGCAACGTGTTTGCCGTTTACGAGTGCACCCATTGTTGTTGTTGTTAATGGACCCCAAAGGAGGGGAACACTGAGCAGCTTATGGCTACGGACGCTCGGACCGGCCTTGCGCTTCAGACAAAAAATTTAGCGGAAGACCAGGAGTGCCGAGAAGCAATAACTTCGTTTCCTCGTGATGAATTTAATAAATTGCACTGACACCCTGAAAAAAAAATAAATTAAGGGAAGCAGCTTAATTGCTGAAGTCTATTTCACACCTTTATGCAAATCTCCTGACATGCAGATTTTAAGTGCGCTCAGACTGCCACTTTTGAGTAACTCGGGAAAAACCTAAGCCGTTCACGATGCCCGTTTTGAGCTTTTCGGGCAGATAAACAAAGCGTTCAGGCCGCCAAGTTGAGTAGCTCGAGTTTTTCCCAACACCCAAAGGATTTTCCTTGGGAAGTTGGGGAGATAGATCACGTGACCTTTGTTTATTGTTATTGTTTGGTTCCACTGGTTAGTAAATATGTGCCGCCCCCTTTTTCCTATTAAATACCCAAAACCGTTCATGATGTAAAACTCGAGCAGTTCGTGTTTTACCCGAAAGTGGCAGTCTGAACATACCCTCTCAGTACCTGGGTTTCCACCATGGTTTCCGTGGTTTCCACCAATGGCTCCGTGGTTTCCACCAATGGCTACGTGGTTTCCACCAATGGGAGGGAAGCAGCAGTAGGAAAGTAGATATATATGAAGTATTCATACAATAATTGGGAATGGCAACACCGTAAACCATACTTTTTATTTTTACCAGCAAACCGCGTGTTCAGTGTATTTTGTGTTATTTTTTCGGCTTTAAAAATGTTGGTTTTGTTTGAAACTTCAGGCGGCTATGCCATTTTTAAAGTTTTGAAGGAAAAGAAATTGCAGAAGCCAGATAATCTGTACAATGAATTTAAAAACCCAGAAAAAGCCAGTAAGCTGTTAAAGTTGAAGCACTTCGAGAAGTTTGAGACCGTGGAAGAAGCTCTCGAATCGGCTTCATGTGCTATCAAAGGGAAAATGAGCAAAAGAATGAAAAAATGTCTGAAGAAATTGTTCATGGAAGAAGCCCACGAAGAACTGGCTGTAGCCGATGCGAAATTGGGAGCTGCTATATCTTCGAAACTAGACGTAAGTTGCGTTTCTAATACTGCTGTTACAGAGCTGCAACGTTGCATTCGAGCTCACTTAGCTAGTTTATTGGAGGGTATTGACGAGAAAGATATCACGGCAATGACTCTGGGTGTTGCTCACGGGTTATCGCGGTACAAATTTAAGTTCAGCCCGGACAAAATTGATAAAATGGTAATCGAAGCGGTGTCGACACTCGACGACTTGGATAAAGAGCTGAATAATTACATAATGAGGTGCAAGGAGTGGTACGGTTGGCATTTCCCCGAACTGGCGAAAGTTATACCCGACAATATTCTCTACATTAAAACTGTCTTGGCCATCGGCTTGAGAGAAAATGCCGCGAGAGAAGACCTTTCCAGTATATTGAGCGAGGAGGAAGAATCGAAGGTGAAAAATTTGGCCGAGATATCGATGGGAACTGATATTACAGAAGACGATCTTACCAATATCAAAAATTTGTGCAAAGAAGTACTCCAGATTCATGAATACAGAGCAAAGTTGTACGAGTACTTGAAAAATAGAATGGCATCTATTGCCCCGAATGTTGTCTCTCTTGTCGGTGAAATGGTGGGTGCTCGCTTAATAGCGCATGCTGGTTCGCTTGTCAATTTGGCTAAACACCCGGCTTCCACCGTACAGATTCTGGGAGCAGAGAAGGCTCTGTTCCGAGCTTTAAAGGCGCGTCACGACACGCCCAAATATGGTCTGATTTACCATGCCCAGCTGATCGGCAAGAGCAACGTCGGGCTGAAGGGGAAGATGTCGAGAATGCTTGCTGCCAAGACTGCTCTGGCCAGCAGAGTAGATGCGTTCGGCGAAGAAGAAAGTGCCGTGGGAGTGGAACATCGATTGAAGCTGGAACGGGCATTGAAGAACTTGGAGGAAGGTAAAAGCTACAGGATCAGCGGAACTGGCAAATCCAAAGCGAGGTATGAGAAATACGAGAACAAGAGTAAAGTCTTCCAGTACAAGTCGTCGGGCGATTCCACGTTCCAGAGAGAGAAGTTCCCGAAAAAGAGGGGCTATGACGATTCGGAAGAATCTGCCACGTCACACAAGAAAATTAAGCTCGAGCCTAAAGACGAGAAGGAATGAGCAGTTCCTGCTGTGCATTTCAATCAAGGACTCATTACTCATCTTGTGACTGTTGTATACATTTTTGCATCATGTTAAATTTTACTGCTTCTGTTTATTTTGGGAGGTGAGAAGAAATTAAAGCTTGTTTTAATGTTATCCGTCTTTTGAAATATTTGAATTTGTCTTGGTTATATACGCTTCAAAATGAAAGCATTTGCAGACTTCCCAAATTGTTGAAATTAAGTTGGAGCAAACAAAAGTTTAATATTTATGATAAACATTCTCTTGATGGCAGTCTTATTTGTTAGTGTGAAAATAACAAGAATTTCATTTCAAAGATCATGCATGGCAATTAACAATCCCATCTAAACACGAAGTGGCTTTTCGGGCCAACGATGTCGTTGGGCCACAATCTATTTGGCCCCCATCTCTAGTGTATAGTTAAACTAGTAATGTTCTAATGATGGATTTAAAATTGTACATGTGTATTAAGACCAAAAAAGACGGCACATTTCATCTGAAACATAAATTTTAAAATTTGCAAGCTTTTCTATTTTAATCAGTTTAATATTTTCCTTTATTTTGTTTAGAATATTGCAGCACTTCTTTCCTTATGATAAAATGATCGTTTATTGTTTTTCTCAGAGTGGTGCTTTTAATTTTATAATCTTCAGGTGTTATACCATAACACAATACTTTCTTATGTGTTAAAAAAACTGCTTTTTCCGTAAATTTCAGGGTTAGGTTTTTCACGTCAAACTGGTTACTGACATGACATGTCATAACATGTCTAAAAGTGTCAAAAAACCTATACATGTTATTTTATTAGTCACATTTTATTTCAAATATCGAATTGCAAAATTAAACTTAAAATATTTTATTTTATAATTAATGTAATTAAAATTGTGTACCACCATTCAAATTATTTGTCATGCTAAGATTAAAATTGAAAATGGTTATATAAATGTTTTTGAAAGTACTTTTATATATTTTTTCTATCTTTGATCAGCTTGTTTGAAATTTATGAATATAAGTAATTAGTTGAATACCTTTATGCCATGGGTTTTTTTTTTTAAAGGGGCTTTGCTAAAGCTAATTCAATATTGAATTACTTAATCATAAGTTGTCTAAATATTTCTTTTCTGTGTAAATATAATCCATTACTAATACTATTCTGTATCATATTACAATTTAAATATTCTCTGGTAAGTAAATTAATTGAAATTTGCAATCAAAATAATGATTGGTTATTATCAATACACTCAACATTTTCTAACACTTTTCATTTTAATTTGTTAAATTCGTTTATTCAGGGCCAGACAATAACATTTTTGTGCGCAGGGCCCTTTAAAACTTTGTGCCCCTACATAGATCTAAACTCAATTTTTTGGCCTGCTTCTGCATGTGTGCCCAGGGCATGGGCCCAAATGCCTGTGCGATAATCAGGGCATACATTTATTCATAACAAGCATAGTAAATTTCACTTAATTTTTTGGTATATCTATATATGCATAGTTACAGTAGTAACTTATTTTGTATTTTAAGCAGCCTGTTGAACCAAAATTATGCTTGGAAATTTTGGACAAAATATGTAGTTTGTACTGCCGAAAATTGTCAAAAAGTTTATGCAAGTGCTAAAGTAAAAAATGGGGAAATATGTAATATGCAATTTTACTGCAGAAAATAGTTTTGCACTATTTTAGGACAGAATTTCAGAGAAACTTGGTCGAAAACATGTCGGGGTTTTGACACGACGGTCAAAAATGTATAAAACCATCAATTGTCAAAAACTTGCCAACCCTGATAAAATTGCATAATTAGTTTGTAATGTGAAGGTGTTTTAATGAACATGCAACTTTTTTTTTCCTATTTTGCCACTCTCATCCCTGAAAATGAAGCGCAATGCAATTTCAATTTTAACTTTTATTTTCATCACTCGGTAACTTTGCTGGCAAATTTTTTTAGTGGCTTTGATACATTTTTTTAAATAGCAAAGACTAAAATTCTGATTAAACATGTTGTTAATTTTTAAAAAATATTAACCTATATTTAATATGAATAAAAATCAGATTTAATTTAAAATTCTGACCTGAACATGAGCAAAGTAAAGAGGTTCCACACAAAAAGACGTGTGTTTAATAATCTAATAAAAATAAACAATTCTCAAATATCTTTGTTGAAGATGCACAAATTATTGCAACGCTAAAGTAATTTTTGCAATTACTTTAACGCATATAAAACAAAATGGATCCCGCATTTGTTTGGTCCGACAATTCTTTGTCAGACCAAAGGTGTAAAGGTAAGTTAAGTGTAATTATAGTGTGTTGAGAATTCTTAAAAAGTTGAAAAATGAGCAAGGCCAAGAGCAGCACATTCATTAATGATACAATGTACTGTTTCCTCGTTTTCGTGGCACTTCTTATGTACAGGGTCTTGTTGCAAAAGTTCCAGTATATAAAAGTGTTCTCTGAAATGCAGGCATGAAAGACTTCGCCAGCTATCTGCTTTTTTCTGTAAAAATTCCATTAGATAAATTGCACAGAAAATTATGCTATGCATTCAAGTTTTAATCTTTTCTTGGGCAGGGTTTCTACAGACCTGGAAAGTCAGGGAAATGAGTTTTGGTCAGGGATTTGGGGGAAAAGGTCAGGAAAACATTAGCAGAAATAGAATAAAAGCCAGGGAAAGCAAGAAAAATTGAATTTTGCGGTAAAATCAAGAAAATATTTGCTGTTTGAACCTAAGTATAGAAATTGTTTTATTTTCATTTTCTCATTCAACCTTATAAATAATTTTAAAATGTTTTCTTTATGAGCATATCTTGTGCAGTTGAAATATGCTTAATTTTGTCCTGGGGGGAGGGCAAAAAATATAAAAAATTATTAATTAAAGGATGTAATGTTAAAAATAGTAACACAAAATTCGGGAAAGCACACTAGATAGGGAAGTGTGTGATAGATGTCAGGTAAGCAAAAGCTGTGAAATCGGTAGAAACCCTGTTGGGAATGACAATTTTTTTTCTTAAGAATTCCTCTGTTAAAATCTCCAGTGCAGTAGGGTTAAATATAGACCCTAATTTTATATTTTTAATTTTTTTAAAATTTATAAAATTAATATGATTTTTAAGAGTTTAAGCTGATTTTTATGATCAAGTCTACACAAGATTCATTAATGGAAATGGTATAAAAATTAAGTGCACTTACAATTTTTGCGAGTTAAAGCGGATTTTTAAGATCAAAAATCTACCTAAAAGAGTCATGCTTAGAAATGGTAAAATTAAATACAGTAGAACTCCAATTATCCAAATCGATTTCAGAAAAAGAAATTAAGACGGAAATGTATTGTGATTTGCAAAATGATTCTGTCTGTGTGTGCTATAGTCCTTTCCTCCGGGAAACTAGTGTAGGTGCAGTGCAAGCAGCAAGTTTCATGTACAGTACGGTCTATACCAGGGATGGGCAAACTACAGCCTGCCGGAAGCTTTTATCCAGCCCGCGGGGGGAATTTTAATTACCCGGTTCAACGGAAATTGAAAGAATATATATAATATATATCCATATTAAGAATTATGAAGATGACTTGAAAAAAGTGCATTTTGAGTTCGAACGCAGATTTCAAGATTTCAGTGCTATTCAAACAGAATTGGATATTGTCACCTGAATTTCAATGTAAACTGTGAAGCTGTGGGGTCAGATTTGCAGCTTGAATTGCAATCTAAAGCCCGTATCACACCTTCCCGATCTTCAATTCAAGCAACACTTTCGTTGAACTGTTTTCCCACAACAGTTGTGTGAAAAGCCTGTGCGATATGTATGTTCAACATCCGCAACTTTTCCCACCCGGTACGGGAAAAATTGAGTATTTCATTCAACTTGTTCAACGTCTCCGATAGACCAATCGCAGACAAGCGAACGGAGAGGCTGCAGTGACATCACAGATTCGCTCATTCCCTTTTCCAGTCAAACCAGTTGAGTGAAATAGTAGAACAAGTTGAACGAAATACTTGATTGAATTGAAGATTGAATGTAGGAGAAAGTGTGATATGAGCATAACAATAATCTCAAGCAGTTGTTTCTAAATATGCCAGAGTTTTACGAATCATTATCGAAAGTAAGTTTCCCAAATTTAATATCTCACGCCCAGAAAATCAGTGCTGTATTTGCTTCATCTTATAAATGAGAACAAGTGTTTTCAACTATGAACCTTCAGAATTCTTTCAGTAGTAGTCTGACAAATGAGCATTTAGCCTCGTTCCTTTGAATCGGTGCATCTCACTTCGAACTTCAATATAAGGAACATTTAAAAATGAAATCGTAATTTCATTCATCTCATTAACATATTTAAATTGTTATACTTGTATGTTGTTCTTGAAATTTTAGAAAAATTTATCTTGGCCTGCCAAACTCTTTTCAATTTTTTGCCCGCGACCGAAAAAGTTTGCCCATCCCTGGTCTATACTAATGTACAGGACTTGTAGGTATGCTTACCATGTGAACATTTTACCTTTTTAATTAATTAAAAGCTCTTTAAAAAAAAAAAAATTCTCTCATCTTCAACATTCAAATACATACTAGACCCTTTTTTTTTTCGGAGTAAACCCATTTATCCAAAAGGGGGTCTGGTCCCAATTAATTCAGTCGATCTAATGGTCTGGAGTTTTGGTAGGTTTTCTCCAGATGTAACGTGAATACGTGTTGGAACCCCTTAGAAAGTCCTTCTCCCAAGGCACCCCCTACCTGGCAGATCGCCCTAGTGTAGCATTGCCATAATCTCGCACAACCTAATTAATTCAGATAATTGGAGTTCTATTGTACACTTAAGATTTTTGCAAGTTAAATCCGATTTTTAATCTCTTTTTTAAAGGTTAATGCCTGGAAATGTTGGTGCCTTTTGTTGAAGCCCATAATGGTGTCTTCAATCTTGGGTGCCTAAGAATTTGAGAAGCATTCACAGTTAATTTGATAACATGCTTTTAGTTTTTTTTTGCCTAGAAGAATCGCACTTAGTTTCCCATTAAAGGACTCCTTTTATGGTCTTCATATTGATGCCATATAAGCAATCTGCTCCAACTGGATTAAAAGACTTTGTGTTTTACCAATTCATCTACCTTTCCATTACCTTCAGTTGCCTTTTGTCCTGGCACTCATTAAAGAATACCTAAATCTTAATAAACTGAAGTATTGCATGCATCACAATTTCAAATTAAATAAGTATGACGTTCATCAAAATTTTTTTATAGGATTGCTCAAGACTCTATGCATTTGAGGTTTATAGCCAGCTGCAATTTATATATATATTCTTTTAACATGCAAACAAATTTTAACTCTTTAAAACATGACGACCTATATACAAGCACTTTCAGATGAGAGGGTAATTTCAGGTTTACATGTTTTAGGGCTAAATTAAAACAAATTTTAAGTATACCATAAAAATAACATTCTCTTATGGTAGATTGTGCAAAAGGTGCGCCACAATTAGTATAAGTTTTTATTTATTTTAACGTTTAATACCAGTATTTTGAGTGTTTTTTTCTGTAAAGTAGCTGTGAAATCACGTCTCTAAATGTGTTTCCAACCAGAGACACTAATACAATATGAATATTTGTTAAAATAATTTTGGGTTGAGAATCTAAACATAAATTCCAAAAATATTAACAATTGATTTTTATGCAAAGGGGGGGGGGGGTATGCAACACCCCTCGTTTCATTTTAACAATAAAAATAGTTGGAAGACTAAAAAATAATAAAGGATTTTTAAATGTTAAGAAAATGTTGTGAAAAAGATTAAAAACAGAATGTAGCACAGAATTCATTCGCATTTCCAGAAAAAGGCCAATTATTACACGTATTTCCAATTTTGGAGCCAAAAAATGTAGAATGTATATTGGAGCTTAGCCAATGGCTGACAGGAAGCAGGAGCTCTTTGCCTATCTCCAACACCAATCAAAATATTCAAAGTGATATCCAACAGTCTTGCATAGCTGTACATAGCTTTATAGTGAGAGCTTACTCTCACTATGTTATTTACATAATTTTTCTACAGCTTAATTCAAAGGACTAGATATTGGGTCACATTCCTGTGAAATTGTGCCATTAGTAATATCGTGCAGAAAACTAGTTTATTAATCAGAACTTCATATCGCCCTCCAAATTCAGCAACCATTCTTTTTTCTTCCCATTTGCTATATCTTAGTAAAGGTGTTTTCTATCTGGAAACTCATGCCAACTTAATGAACTAGAAAAGAGACATGCTATATTACTATTGTGTTACTTAACAAAGTTTTAATTACTTAACCTGATGAGATGCTCACTTAATGCATTTATTAATACTATGTTAGACACATTAGTAAATGTGAGTGTAAGAATACATTTTACAGCTACATACAGGTGATCAACGAAAGAAAAAAAAACTGCTTGGTCTACTGTTTTAACAACCTAAATCAAAAACAAATGAAATATGAACAGAGTGACGAGCTAAATAAAATTCAATCAGCAAGTTGTGGCCTTCTCTTTTTTTCTTCTTAATTTAAGAGTGTTGCCCGTGAACAGAAGCTTGAGGATTGGTTGGAGAGGAACTTAAAAAGCCAAACACTTTCAATGCTTTATATTTTACATCATATTCTTAGTCTGAAAATATTAAAGCATTACAAATCTGCAAGTAATATTTTTAACGTAAGATTATATTCTTCGGTATATTAAGGCCCTGGGGGAATTTTTTTCCAACATCATCGTAACTTATGATATTACCAAGTTTGAGAACTAAAGACCTTATTACACAAACAAAATTTCAAGCAATTTTTTTGCCGCAACCAATTGCAGAAACCTCTTTCCTGGAAATTTCCCTCTGTTACCTAAAGAACAGTTAACTCCAACTTTTTTGTTCAGAGGCAAAAATATTGCTGGTGTCTTGAAAGACAGCCAACAGTAGTGCTTCCTATTTCTACGTCACAAGATGGCGGAAGACTCAGTGATGAGCGAGGAAAAAATGTTTCAAATGGAATAGCAATATGGAAATAGATCCGATTGAAAGCATTAGTAAAATTCTATATTTATGGAACCCTCAAGATCCCAAATATTTAAGAAGGTTGCTGAGGTGATATGCTACCTATAATTACATGCTTTAGCAATTGCCAGTTCAGCGAATCTCTGGTGTTTGTTATTTAAACCCTGCATGCTCATTGACTTGCCTAGAAGAATTTCTGCTACTAGTTGCAGCAACCAAGTTCCAAAGTCTGTTTGTGTAATACAGTCTTTACTGGCATTTCTTCAGTGGTGGGAAAAACTACTTTTTTTTTGTAGCGCGCTACAACTACCGCTACTTTTCGAAAAATGTAGTTAACTACAACTACAACTACTTTTTGACAAATGTAGTTAGCTACACTACTTTTGAAATGTAGTCGCTACTTCGCTACTTTTTCGCTACTTTTAGGAGACAAATTTTGCTAACAGATTCAATTTGCATTACATTCATATTTAAGGATATTTATATCCTAATTAGAGAAAACTATCGATATCTAAAGCCTTGGTTTTCTACTCGCGTCCAGCGTGATTAATGACCTCAGCGGGTGTCTCTCGCGTCCAAAGAACGAAAGGTGGTTTCCTTGTAGCGTTGAGCGCCGCAGATTTGGTGGACGCACGGAAGACCCCGGGCACCTTTTCGCCTTTAATTAGAAAAAAACTATTGCTCTAATAAACAACTACCAGGCGAGTATTTGAGCAGGGGGAGGCGGGCCCCCTCCGAAAATGTAAAGCAATTATTAAAAAGGAGCTATTTTGAAACATTTCTTTTAGCTTTAGAACAATAAAGTTTAAAATACCGAATCGTCCCCCTCCCCCCGAAATGGAAGCCTAGCCTATATATACGCTACAGGCAACTACTGCTAATTATTGAAGTATTGCTGAAACTAATTAAGTTTTAATACCTCTATGATAAAAATAAATTGGGAAAGTGAGCTCTGAAAGCATGAGAAAAATCATGAGAACTAAAAAAGTTTTTAAAAATATAATAAAATGGATGTCTGAACGGGAAAAAAAGGCCCGTTTTGAGACCCCTTTCATGTTGTACAAACATTCTAGTTTCTTGAGCACAAATCAAAATTAATGAGTATAAAGGCCTTTTTTCATGACTTACCAAATTAGTGATTTATGACGAATGACCCGTGTGAACCATGTAACATTGTATAATTGTTTTAATTGAAAACATCACATATGATATGCATATTATAAAATAATGAAAACAATTACTAATTAAATTCATGATATATCTATTTGAAACATTGCATTAAAAAAATCCTCTATATATGTTAAAGAAATTTTAAAAGTTATTATCATCAACACAACTTTTTCTTTGTGTTAGGTATAAAAGAATTTTATAGAATTATATTGTTATTTTAAGGCTAAGAGAGAGATAAGTCTAAGGATTTTACAAACTATTAATTATTAATAGAAATTCTCATATTTTCGTATTAAATTCTGAAAATTATTACACAAAAAACCTAATAATTTAAATATAATAGACACTTTAAAATTTTAACGAAAGAAAGCAGAATTTCAACATATTCATGGAAGACTGCCATGCCTCTAGTATAAAATAAAAACCACATAAATTTATTCAAAAACATGTTTATTAAATTTTAACAAGAGCTGGATCTCAAAATTGTTATCCGCCAAACATGATCGTCGAGGAGAAAATACGTCCGATGCAATCGGAAACAATCTTTGTACAGATGCACTGGACGGCACGCCAGCGTTAGGGTTTTTGAAGGCTTCTTTCATATACGTGTACGCCGAAAGCGAAGATACGGGTTTGATTGGCTCTGACAAGAACCTTGTAAGTTCTTCCTCGTAACTATTTCGAGTGCATGCGAAAGAGAAATTAAAAAAACAAGAAAAGTCATCATCCATGGGCCTCATCATCCAGTCATGATCCTCGATACTGATATCTGAAGTTGTCGGAAACATATTCTGGAGGTATTCCTCCATCCATTTTTTTGGCTTCGGTCTTCCTCTCCTCCTCAATCCAGAATAGTTTGAATCTGGGATGGAAACAAGCTGAGAGAACAGTTTCTCTGTCCCACAGCAAATGACTAAATCTCGTTTCCACCTGACAACTGAAGATTTTGCGCCCCCTCCTATTTTTTAAAAATGCAACTAGGTAGCTTTCATATACCATTTAGCGCCCCTTGGCCGATGCTGCACCCGGGTACAGTTGACCTTCCTTGCTCCCCCGTAGCCATGGACGGCCCGACACGGTAAGCAAGGCATCGGAGCGCCATATTCGAACTAAAAAACTAAGGAAAACTTAATCTGGAGCATAACACGGGGCTTCTTTACGTTTGCAGGGAGGCTCCACGTACCCTAGATCAGCTCTTGCACCTAGCTACGCCACACATTTAGCTATAAAAGCTTTCAGGGGTTAAAATGAGGCTTTCAACTTCAATAATATACGGACTGTCAAATATGCATGGTGCTCTGAAACTCATTGGCAAAAAGTTGAAGAGTGGTAAAGGTAAATAAGACGGTTATGAATCACGTAACAATGTAGGGTTTGATAAGTCGTCCTCGAGTACCTGTTAATAATTTATTTTTTCACAGAAAGTTCACTAAAATTCACTATTAACATGATTGATTACTACTGTACATTGACTAAAAGATTTATTATTAAACAATTATTAACAGGTAAATGAAACCATTTCCGACATCTACAGTGCTATATTATTCTGAACAGCCTTGGTAGAGATGGCGCCCGGTGCGGTCGCACCGTTCGCTCTACCTTAGGACCGGATCTGAAAACTGTCACTACAAACGAAGAACACTGTAACCGAGGTCAGCAATATTTTTAGCCCCTGAAATAATATCTTGGATGCATATGCTTATACCTTTTGTCCCTTTTCAACAAACTCAAAAAAGATAAGGTTATCAACTCGTCAAAAAAAAAAAAAAAAAGTGTACAATTTCTAGATATTTACTTTCTTTTTTTCAGTTTCAGGTTCCACGAAAAATGTACTAATCAGTTTTTACACTTCTTTGAGACAAAAAACATTCCTAGTTGTAGAACATAATCACGTGATTAATTAATGTTTGAAAAGCTACAATACTGCAGAACTGTCATTACTCTTGTGAAAGTTGAACACACCACCAGGACACAAGGATAATAAAGAGTGCCCAAACTCAAAAAAGTGCACTATAACGTCGAAAAATGACCAAACCTTAATATAAATAAACTTAGTAAAACTAAGCATAAATAAAATTGTTGTTCAATGCATCGATCATAAGGAGGAGGCAAAGAGAAAATTAAAAATGTCGGTGATTCTTCCAGAAGCGGTCTCGATGCTTTCAAGAAAATTCCTGTGAGAAAACCGTAAGTTTTTCTCACGCTTCGTAGTTTTCCGTAGATGGTGAGTGAGAGGATGGGGGGGGGGGTCGCTAATTGCGAGGACTGACTATATATCATGTCAGATTTGAAAGGATATCGCCTAAAAGGATGTTCACGGAATACTGGACACTGAATGATTGGCAATCATCCTGGCAAGTGGACACTACACTGTTGATTTATGTTGCAAACACGCAATAGCAGTCAAAAATATGCAGACCCTGATCAGACATAGAAGGGGCCCCGGGGCAAAAAAAAAAGGTTGTTTTGGGCCCCTATACTATTACAGACATTTTAACTTATTTGTGATTGTTTTCTATTTTCCCAGCATAAAAATGAAACATTTCAAAATAATTCTAAAATTAAATTAAAAATTACCCATGTATTTATACTCATTTAGAACAAGACTATGCATTTAAAATTGATTTTAATATTTTTTTAATCCATTTGTATTATTAGCGTATGTGTGCGCTGAGTTCCACCTGCCAGAAAATTTTCTTTTCTTCATCATAATATTTAAAAAAATGCTAACTAATGGATATTTTGTGATAAGTACATATGGCCATAAATTTTCAATAACGCCTTTAATTTCTATTTTATTGATCTAGTCTTAGAAACCATTATCATTGTGTTAGAAAGAAGAACAGAAAATAAGTCTCGAAGCCTTTTTATTATTACACAATTATGATATAGATAAAGGAAATTTAGCTTAATAAAAATTATTATTGCAGCATATATAAATTTAATATACAATAAATGGAGAGATTTGCGAGGCCTTTATTTTTCAGGGGCTCACGGGCCCACACGCCCGTGTGATAATGAGACTCTCGAGGCCCCATCAAAATAACCTCTGTTCAACTTCGGACCTCTCTTTCCTTCCTTTTTTGTCCTCTTTATGGCAGATTGGTGATTCTACAAATAATACTGAGAACGATAAAAAGAAAAAAGATGCACAATGTCAGGCTTCCGCTTCAGGCAAAGCAAACCCCCTCCCCCCCCCCTCGTGTGCGTGTGTCCCCTGCATGAGGGGGGGAGAGATTGGGTGTCTTTCAAGCATCAGTTTCAGTGCTTGGAGTCAGAAGAGAGAGAAATTGCACCACGGGATCAATCGCCGGAAATGATGACACGGCAAAAGTAGCTTCCAAAATTCGCTACAAACTACTGTTTTTTTGTAGCGCGCTACACGCTACACTACTTTTTTAAAAAAGTAGCGCGCTACACTACAAACTACAAAAAAAAGTAGCGGCTACTGTAGTTTCGCTACAAGTAGCGCGCTACTCCCCAGCCCTGCATTTCTTTTATACAATCAAAAATGCACATCATAAATTAAGAACTGCATGAAATTGATAAACTGTGTCCCAAGATTTACGTCATATTGAAGTAAATTCGCAATTTGTACAATTCTAAATAGCTTCCCAAGATTAAAATAAACTATTTTCTTTTGCTGAACCATGGTGGATTTAAGCTGAGAATTCCAGATTCTACATAAACTGCCTTTATTTTTTGGCCAGCTGTAAAAACTGGCACAAATGCTATATTGGTCCTACATTGGCTATTTTTTGTTACCAAATATGGTTTCTGACAAGTTCGACTATCAGAAGCAATAAAATTGCATGAAAATACATAGTAAAATTTTCAAGTTTAATCTGTATTTATACTTTCATGCAATTTCAATTTTAAAGGTGGTCAAATATCAGAAATAGTTCTGCAAACTGCTGAAAAAATTTTCAGTGGCTTTTATATATTTTTACAAGGTTTTACAAGCTTATAGGTACATTTAAACTTTGATTTAGTAGAATTTCAGTTAACATTGTGGACACTGACAGATAAGGGGGAGGGGGGCGATTGACACCAAGAACAAAGAAAAACATGAAAAATGTTGTAAGAGATCCTATTATACTTCCATAAAATGGACATAAGTTTCAACTAGCTGCCCCCACTCAATTGCATTAATCTGTCTCTGATTATGGACTGAGTGAGGTCATCTAATAACATAAACCAGTATTTCACAACCTTTTTATACCTGGACAGAAACAGGAGTATTTTGCAAGCCAGCATCAGGCAAAAATAATAAATATTTTACTATATAAGAATGTATTTTATTTGTTTAATCAAGTGTTATTCAAATATAATTTTACTTGGAATTACATTTTAATAAATTTTTTACACAGTATCTTAACTGGCAATAAGTCTGGCAGACTGTCACAGATCCACCAGTCGGGAAGCACTGACATAAATTATTAAATGAGGGATAAAATAGCATTCTTTAACATCAAAAGAAATTTGAAAGAAAATGGCCAAAGTTATAAAATGTCCTTTATTGCAAAAATTGCCACAAAAACAAGGTAGGACTGATACAATAGTTAAGCCTGAAAATAGTTGTAAATTTGCTATGATAATATCAATCAAAAATGTTTATGTTCATCATTTTTCAATGGGTGGTTTAGACAGGGACTGATTAACCTCTGAAGTGAGGGCCAGGTCAGTCTCATTTTGCCCTCCCCCCCTTTTTTGTTTTTTAAAAGTAAAGTTTTAATAATCTCCTTTGATAAAAATATTTTATTCATTAATCTTCATAATAGTTTAGTTCATCGTAATGAGATTTTACAGTACTTTTGAAATTACTTAAAAGTAAATTAATAACATATCCTTATTGGAACATTAAACTTTATTTATTTAGTCTTATTTACCATTAGATATTTCTTTTTCAGGAATTTTTTGTTTGTTATGTTTTGATGCCATCACAACATGACCGTTCAGAATTAATTTTGACATTCGGAAGATGTTTAAGACTATGTTAGAAGACACGCTGTTTCCACTTCTCTTCATTAAAAATCTTTACATTAACTTAAAACAAAATTTTGAATTTTTATTGCCGTTTTTCAGTCATTTTGGGGGCTTCTTTTTAATTTTGAGTGGAAGCTCAAGCTTCCTGAGCCTTTTCAGTAATCAGGCCCTGGCATTAGATCTAACTAAATGATAAGTAATCCTACATTAATATATCCTGCACTAGTTTCAACAGAAGAGAGACATTTTTAAAGTGGATGGTGTGAATAAACTCGTGCTATCAAGGGTGAGAGAGAGAGAGGGAAAATATTTTTCAAATTAGAACTTTTCACATGAGAGATCAAATCCAATTTATTAACTTTTTAGATTAAATTTGAAATTTTGTCTTCATAATTGTTTTTATTTTAATAGATATCACTACTGTTGTATGCAAAAATGGCCTAATTTTTTTTTAAGTAAAACTTCTTTAGTCGCGACTAGGGGGCAACTCAGATTTTTTTTTTCTGACGGAAGTAACGCTCAGTAAAGGAAGTGACGTATATGTCATATACTCCATGGCAAGCGCGCCTGAAAAAGAAGAATCGCGAAAAATCCTACATTTTCGACCGCTCGCTCCTTTTGCGGACTTCATTGTTAAAAATGCATTATCATTACTATCATTATTTAGTTTTTCTTGCGATGGCAACGTTATCCACAAAATATGTATTTAAATATCTCGTTTTGCCGATGGCAACTAGTTGTAAAATTCTATACTCTCTGAGGAGTTTGTGAAGATTTCCGTTGGGAAATAACTTTTGAATTAAATTGTTTTTAAGAGGTCTAACGTTTATTTTCTTGATTGTGTATCGTTAGATTGTGGCTAGTACTTATTTTCAGACATAGAATTATTACTGCCGTGGTGGTATTTGATGAACACACAAATGCCAAACTCATTTTAAACTAAACGACTTGGTGCAGTGATTAATATTTGGCGTCCGCTTACCAGAAAGCTCTTTTGGTGTTTTGACTAACTCTTGATACGCTTTAACATTCATAGTGTAAAAATACGGGGAACCTGTCAGGGAAAGAAACGGCAATTTCTCGCCATTTGTTTGAGACATCAATCTTTATTTATATATCAATAAGCATTTCGAAGGTACATCCAACATAATATTTTACATGTAATCCTAACCTCACAGGAGGTTGTCGATAATCCTTATTTTTAGATGAATAATATACAAGGTTTTGGAAAAACACAAAGAAATGGAACCTGTCTGCAATCGAACCGGAAAAGTAGTTGGAAACGTCAGTTTAAGAACACTTTTCCTGGATTCTAACCCAACTTCAAGGCAGAACATCGGTTTAAGAACAAGGAGATGTAACACCACAATTAAAGGGACAGTGGCTGCAAATGTATCTAAGCAGCAGAGGGAAATTTTGGTTTATATTTCCATCGAGGCGAAGTAAATGGAGATCGTTGAATTATCAAAACTTCAAAAAATTAAATGCATAGACATATGAGCGTAATATATAGTAATTACTGGTTTCAGACGTGTTTTAATTACATAATTGTCTTATAATACTATTTCGTAGTGAATATAGTCAATAGTTTCGAAGTGAAGTGATATTATTATTTGTCAAATGCCAGTTGCATTGGCCATTAGGCCATTAAACTCCTAAATATTATGTATGTCGTGTTTGTTATTAGTTTACCCAAAAGATGTATTTTAAGAAATGTTAGTACGTAAGAAACGGACCCTGGCTGCAATCAATCCCAAACAATGGGCCTGCAGTTTAAAAACATGGATACAGAATAATAATTCGAAACCTACTAGCAGACGAAATCAACGCTTAAGAACACACAAAAATAGAACAGACAGGTAGTACACACAGAATAGAACACACAGATAGAAAAACACAACAAAAATTACACTACCTGCATTCGAACCCCACAAACAGAGGAAAACATCAATTAAAGAACACAGTTAAAGTATAATACTAGACCTATGAACATCCCCCTCCATTAGACCCAACCTTCAGACAGAACAATGGTATACGAAAACAGTTAAAGAATAATACTACAACATGGACACTTCCTGGATTCTAAGTAATTATCATGAATTACCGATGATCCTTACTGGAGATTTTAATGTTAATTTTCGCTCTCAAGAATCTCAGTCGTTGGTTGATTTTTTAAAAGAAAAATTGGATCTAACTATGAATACTTCTCGAGTTCAATCAACAAAGCGTTTCGGTACAACGATAGATGCTGTATCTTCAAGAAAATTAGCAAATTTAGAGAGTTAAATTTATGTTTCACATTATAATTACCACAAACCTATAATTCCATACATAAAAATTATGATGACATCCAAGTACCTATTTCCAATGAATAATATGAATATAACATTTAAATAATCTTTATAAATTACATGAATAATAAATATAATTAAATTATAATATTATATTTATTTTAAGTTTAATCATTTCAGTGATATCTGTCATAAACATCAAAGAAGTTTTACTTCAATCGCGTGTAAAGATTACACGTATACACTTTTTTTATAAGTTCAGTGCAATTCCTGAACTTTTCTGTTAGGTGTATTTGACCCACGGCTTCATTGGATATTTGCATATGGCCAGTTTAATATCTACTGCATGATCAACCTACCATGCACGAAAGTGGCAAACACAAAATTTAAGTGTTTGATAAATGCCATTATGGATATCATATTACAATAACTACGAGGTGGCAGTTAAAGTAGAACTAAGGTGCATATACCACTCAGAGACATACACCCTCCAGTCAACTGAAAGCTTAACCATGGGAACAGTCCACAGCTATCAACTAGCTGGAACCAGTTGTTGGATATAAATAGCTTTATTGATTACTAGCTACCTACAGTGACTAGCTGGTTAACCATGCATCTGGATGAATCTTCCATTACTCTGCCTTTGATGACACTGAAATCTCTCTAATCAAAACAAAATATTTAATTGTAGGGAATTTTTGAGTAACTTAAGTAAATACCATGCGCCATAGGACATTATACAAAGTGGGCAAAATAAAAGTGGCCCGGACAATATTTTCATGAGAGTGGTCTGGAAATAGTTTATATGTGCTAAAACATGACACGTGTACATTTTATTAAGCAGTGAGATAGGAAAATGAATTCTAAACACAGGACACTTTAAGAACTCAAACAATTTATTTGTACGAAACAAAATACAGTACATGAAATCAAGTCAGATTGTGGCAGCAAGACAATAATATAGACCACTGGTAATGAACACGCCCTCCGCCGACATGGAAGCAGCATCGGCCTAACCACTCAGGGTTTCTGTGGTTTTCTCCAAAACTAGCATAAATATGGGTTAACCCCTTAGAAAGACCCTTGTGCTGTCCTTCTGACATGGATTTATAAGTGGGCTTTGGGCTAAGCACACAAATCTGAAATACAGTTGAACGCTAGAAATCCGCCGACCTAAAATCCGCAAACGTCCGAAATCCGCACACCTTCTCTGATATAAATAATAAAATTCGCAGTATTCCACCAATGAAGAAATTGTTGAAAAGTTTCTTGAATCCAGATAAATAATGATTCTGAAGATGATCTAAACCTTGGGTAATAATAATAATAAAATCCATTTGATAAGAGTTTAAAGTTAAGAAAAGAATACCCTAAATTTTTACAACAGCTAAGTTCTATAACAAAACAAAAATTAATCATAATTCTGTTTAAATATTCTGATGAAAATATGCAGTTTAAACAGTTATTGTTTAAACTGCATATTTAAACAGTTATACAATTTGCAATATTAAATAAATAAAAGAAACAAAGTAAGAAAAAAATATTTTAAAACAAATCACCATAGAACATGTTTTCAAAATTAGAGAAAGGAAATTTTGAAACCATTTGCTTTGCTAGTCTTCATGTAATTTCTTTTTTCTCCTATGCTTTTGTATTTAAAGTGAAAATATAAATGAAATACTTTTGACTGTGTTTTTATTTCATTGTAATTGTATTCTCCTTTTCTTAAGTCTGAAATGTAATAGGATTTATCTTATATGGCCTGAAATCTGCAAAATCCTAAAATCCGCACAAGCCTTGGTCCCAAGCTGTGCGGATTTGTGGCTCTCTACTGTACATGTTCACAAACAAGCAAAACCTGCAACTGGAATGAAACAAAACCAGGGCTTAGACACTGTATAATATTAACGCAAGAATCCTGAAGGCTATCTGCCTTAGGAGGGGTACCTTGGGCGAAGAACTTTTTAAGAATTGTGGAGCTGGCTAATTTTGCAATTGTCAATGAGCAAAGTATTTTTTTAAAGTAGGTTTCGGAGCAAAATTAAGAAAAATGCATGTTTTGGCCCAAATAGGAGTAAGTACTATGCAATGGAGTAGGTCTGAGCAATTGGAGCAGAACTAGCACCCCTCTATAACTAAGCTTGCAGATCCTTTTCCCTTATTAAAAATCTTTAAAATTCCTATTAGTGTTTGTCAATAAATCGCCAAGTTACGTTCACTTAACCCTCTGAGCGTCTTGGAAATGGGCAAATAATGTAAAGTTGTTTTCCCTGTAAAATTTTTATAAAATTTTGATAGGAAGATTTGTAATTATTAAAAAGTTAACTCCTAAAATACTTATAAGCTTTAATATAGAAATATATTTTATGATACCTTGGTGTTATAAATAATTTAAATTATAGATGCATTGCAGTGAAAACTGGAATGAAGTTGACGGGATTTTACATCTCAGCCGCTTGGAGGGTTAAATTGCCAAAAGTGGCCAACCATAGTGACATTTGACATGCCACTGCTGACAACTTTTAAGCAAATTATGTAGTAATTTAAGCAAAAGTTATACTTTAAGCAAATTATATAGAACAATAAGCACTTTCAATAAATAGAAAATAAATTCAAGTGCTTATGACAAACTGAATATGCCACGGACGAAATCATCACGGAAAGAAAATGTACATAATTGAGAAATGACATTCTGAAATGTGCTCAGTTCATTTATATTATTTCAACACTAAACCATTTAAAATAAAATCTATTATTATTAATCCATATTCTGTATCACATGCATAAGAATTTTGTGTGGAATATTATTTCCTTTTGAAGATCGGGAATCCCCCCCCCCCCCAATTATTTTATTGTGAAGGTAACGAATTTTACTATTATTTTGTTAAACTATTTTATAAGTATTTTGCTGCAGCATCCCAATTTCAATCTTTTCCCACCCCTCTGTTGAAAAAAAAATTTTTTTTTAGCATTGCTTTATTTAAACCTACAATCCTGTATGAGTAAAAAAGGATTCCTATTTCAAATTTAATTTTTTTTTTCATGAAAACTAGGGGGGGGGGGGGAGACTTGCCCTCTGCATAGATTTTATTGCAGAGGGCAAGTTCAGATATGAATGAAAATGATTCAAAAGAATTAAAGTAAAACTTAAGGAATATTTTATAAGTGAAAGAAATGTTAATAAAAGAAAACAAAACAACTGTAACATGCTCCTTTTTTTTTCTTCTTTTAATAGCTTTTCAGATGCTCTACCACAATACTCTTTATTCTGTGTTACAAACAGAGCCCAATTACAACATTTTTGTACTTCAGAAAACTTTTTTTAATTTTGTAATCGGTTATAGCCCGTTTGCTGTATGATTTGAATGTTTTAGTCTGAATTCAATTTTTCAATCTAAAGTTGAATGCATTACTCTTGTAATAAAGAATGGTTATAAAACTTTTTCTTACCTTCTGCTTAGAATTATACAAATTATATGCTTATTACACATACATATAGTGAAAGTTACTAACTTAATCTTTAAAATAAGCTCAACCCACCACCAGTCATGTTGTACAATGTGCAGCAGAAATGGCAGACCAGAGTCCAGATGTGTGCTCATGGAAAAACACTTTGAAAGATAATTGAACCTAATGTCTGGTAAGTGTAGTTTTGGATAATTTGACCATAAAAATGGGCATTTATGGCTTCCATTTGTAGCATTTTTTTGCACATTGATGTGCGCAAGGTATCTTTTCTTACTAAATCAATGATTCTAAAGAACTTTGTAATTGACTTTTTCCCCATATCTCATACCGTTTTTGAGATAAGAATGCTAACTCCAAATTTAGCTGTCAGGTAGCACTGTAAGCAGTTTTCTAGTGTAGCGCAAGGCAACTTTACTATACCTAGACCTCATTTTTATGAGTATAGCTCTTGCCGTTCAGAAATTATTGGGGTGACAATGGACTGTAGCAGGCATACTGTATAGAAGAACAAATGTAGCATCAATTGGACATAAGCTTGCACCTCATTTGTATCTGGCAATAGAGAGAATGTGGTTCTTCACGAGCAAAGCTAAAAAGCTGCATTCATATAACATTAAAATATTTGTAACAAATTGACATTTTTTACATGCTGCCTTTTTAAAAAAGGTGTCTATAGTCAATGTAACTTTAAAATTGGTGAAATGAATAGCCTTTTAGATGTCATGATGTAAAGAAATTTAGGACAATAATTGAGAAAGATTAATCATTTTTTTGAAAAACCACCAAAAATTCAAAATACAGAATAAAGATTGATATCATCTTTTGCAGAACCGAAAGAACTTTCCAAAGATACAAACACAAAAATGTCCAAGCAATAATTAGGCGGACATGAGCTTATTTCTGTGAAAGCACTCATTTTCTTCTTAAGATTTTCAAAAACCTTTAATTCTTTTGCTTCTTCAAGGGTACTGTTATGATTTTTATTTCTGTTGTCGGAAGCAGCACTTCACAATACTATCAAGTAAATTGGGCTTTTGATACCAATTCACATCAACATAGATGTTACATACATAATAGTGTGAAATGCTCTTTTTTATGAGCACATGTGCATATAGTCCGAAAAGAAATAATTGAGTCTATTGTGTATACATACATATATTTGAAGTGTACTCTTATTATTCATGATTTTAATGTCATTGTATATTCTTGAGAGAAAAATTACTAATTAAACCCAGACAACATGAAATCTAGATTAAATTTAAATCTGGAAATTTTAATAAAAATGCTGCACAGACAGAAAATATATAATCGCAAAATAAAAAAAAAAAAATTGTCATTTTATTTTTATAAACAAAATTATGTTTAAAATATATATACATGTATACAGAAAAATTACTATACATTGTTTTTTATTTTTTTAAATCAAAAACTAAATTGCCTCCACTGTCACTTGTTTTGCGGGCAACGATTTCTGTTATGACCTGAAAAACAAAAGAGACATTTTAAATGAGATAGTTAAAAAATAGTGCGTCAAGATTTCAAATGTAGGAACTTCTTTGCTTGTGGTACAATAATGCCCTTATGTGGACTTCCATTATTATGTAGCACTCGATGGGGAGTAACCGATATGACAGGGAGGGTGGGGGTCAACAATGCTGTTATATAACACTTGTGTTAAAATGAATTTTCTGTTTTTCATGCACTTGTTACGGCTTGTGCGACACAGAATTTCATGTGTGTTTGACTTCTCCTTGAGGTTTGAGCATTCCTTTGAATTCTCTTGTTTGGATCTTGATTATTTCTTTAACCCTTTGAGGCGCAACCCTTTCCCAATTTGAAAAAGGGGCAGCCGTTGCCATCGCTCGACTTAACTACCAGCAAGAGGGCGGACGATCGAAACGTTCAACGCGTGCCACAGATCTAGAGACACTTTTTTTATGCAGCTGGCTGTGCCTGCGCACAGCCAGCTGCATCTGATCTGTGGCACACGATGAACGTTTCGATCGTCCGCCCTCTTGCTTGTAGTTAAGTCGAGCGATGGCAACGGCTGCCCTTTTTTCAGCATTGGGCAATCTAACTGGCTGTTCTCGCATTCTTCCATTTTTCAGCAGATGTCAGTGCTGTTAAAAAGAATCGTGACCATTTTTTTTTTACGGGAAATGACGTGCTAAAAAGTAAAGGATTCTCGTAGAGCTATGTCACCCGCAACTATTTTTATAGAAATCCAATCTATTCTTCGTGACTGGCAACAGTCAAAACATCAGAGTTTGGTGTTCCCAAAGCGGGATCACTGCGTGTTAAAGGGTTAAATAGAAATTTCAAATTAAAAATTTCAATCCATCTGGATGGACCGTCCCCTTCTAATCTGCCACTGAGATGAGTCTACTTTAGAGAGGGGAAGGGGAGTTATCAGTATTTGGAGTGGGTGTCAAAGCTGACTGTATATTACTGCAACCTTCTCTATATGAAATAAAGTTTTATAGTAAATTTAGACAAAGACCTAAAAGATATTTTGGAGTTTAATGGTAAGTGAACAAATTTCTTGGTGTTCTAAATGCAAAAGGTATGATACAAGCAGTGTGAGATGACATAAAATGTATCTTTAGAGTCCATCAAAAAACTTTTTGATGATGTACGAAATCTGTTTGCAAGTAAAGATCTCTCTTCACTGGTTAGTATGAATAATTTTACTGCCGAACTCTCATTTGAAAATAGGCAAACAATCATTGGTCTTTTTGAAACTTGCTCAGGGTTAGAGAAAAACCGATTGCCCAGGCGACTAAAAAATGTCCCTTGGAAACTAGCTTTTTTTTCATTAATGTAATTTAATGGCTCCTAAAATTTTACAACTTTTGTCAATCCCTGTCAGCATTACATAAATTTCACCCTGCATAGTGCTGAGCCAGAAAGAACAGTTTCAGCACTGTTTTAAAAAGTAACAAACAACTGACGTGCTATAGAAAACTGATAAATTCACATTACAACGCAACAAACAGGGTAGTGACTGCCCATTTTGAACAAGACGAGCAGTATCCAGATTTTTTGAAGCAAAAGATCACAGAAGAAAATTACCCGATACGGAACTCTATAAAGTCAAGAGTTTATTTAAAAAACTCTTCTCTGTATGTGTGTACAAAGAAGCATTTTATGAAATTTCGAAATTTATAAAATTTCTCAAGTTTTCAAATATTTTACGCCAACAACCCTTCTAACTATGCATGAAAATTAATAATTACTTATTTTACACACACATAAATATTTGCAGACACAGTAATTTTTATAAATAAGAATATGCAGGATGTCCCAAAAACACTGACCTAGGATTTTATTCCTTAAATATTGATCATATGTAAATACAATAAAGTACAAAATTACTTAAGAAAATGTACAGAATTTTATGGTAACAATTAAAATTTTCAAGAGATTAAATATAAATACAAAATTTAAATTTTTATATGGCACTTAAACACAAAAACTGCCCAATTAGTAAAATGTGATTCACACATTAATTAGGTTTGTACAAAGTTTGAGCCTTTTCATCATAAAAAGGCTTTATGTTTTAACAAAGTTGGTGAGGAATTATACAATACCAATAATAACAAAAGTATTATGTATTCATGCAATAATTGATTTCTTTTTTTTCCCGTAATTTCTGTTTTACCCCTAAAACAGGATCATTCGACGTCAAATTTTCCCTCTGAGAGCCATTAAAAAAAGGTTTAAGTCAGCATATATTTATTTTCATATCTCCAACACTTTTCAGGATAAAAGACTCAAACTTTGCACATCATCTAATTAAACCCTTCCTTCTTGCTCCTGTCAGAATCGAAGGCTAAAGTGCTCAAAAGTTATGTGCCAAAGGATTAGAGCATTTCAATTCATAAGAATTCACAGGCAGTACCAGACTATTTTTAACTTAATTGGAGATAGTTTGTTTTAAAATAGATGGCAGAGCTACTGAAATATGTGCATTTGTAACATAAATTTTCTAATCTTTTAAATTTATCATACAAGAAAAATTTACTAATAATACTCTCTGTTTACTGGAAAATACCCTTTCAGTCACAACCTCAAATGTTGGCTTTTCCTAAAATTCTTTTTTTTTTTTTTTTTTGGGTGAGTGGCGTACTAAAAAGAAATGCCCAAAATCTGGAAATCAATACATATATTGTACATTCAATTCTTCTGAAAATTTTAATTGATATCATAAAACTCTGTACTTCTTCTTCTTCTTTTTTTTTTTTTTTTTTTTTTTTTTAATGTGACTTTATAAACATCTATTATCATAATTTAAGGAATAAGACCTGATCAGTGTGTTTAAGAAACCTCTCTCTGTGTGTGTGTGTGTATACATCTGATAATATTAATTGATATAAATAGTATGTATTTTTTGGGGGGGGGCTCAAACCATACTGAGTTTCATTATGGTATGCTCACATATTTTTTTTTTCTATCTTATATATAGATATATATAAATGCAAAAATCTATAAAAGTGATATGAAAAGTGTAGATGTTTACTGTTGTATGTTATAAATATGCTTTTGAGTATTTTCTCAAGTAAGGAAAAATTACTTTTTAAAGAAAATATTTTCTATAAAATTTTAAAACTAGCTGTATAGGTCATTTTACCTGGCTGATTGCAAATTCCACATTTTCTTTTTCTGGGAGGACCATTTGAATTAGCTGGTCTTCTGCCAGAAGTGCTAGTTGATGGTCTTGCAAACCCTATGACATGATATATATATTATGAAACAGTAAAATTAAAATACAGATTATCTTCCTTAGATAAAACACATATGTAATAGTCTGTCATTATCATAATGAACTCAGCAACTGGCTAAGCATTTTCCCTATGAAGTCACACGTTTCTGACTGATCATGCAAAAGAATTTAGATGCGCCTAGCACTACTACTACTAATAATAATAAGGTAAATTTATTTGATAAAACTATGTATTTGAATAAACAAGGTTTCTACTGCTATCCACGGTTTTATTTCCCTGACTTTTTATATGGCATTTTGCTGACATCTTTGTACTACCTCAGCCCCAACTTTCTTTTTTAAACTGTTATATATACAATTTTTATTAATGACTTTCTCTATGTAAATGCCCTACAGATTTACTGATAGTTAAAAAATATTACAGAAAGTAATAAAATATTTAAATGAAGCTATCATATACCGATGCGGTATACATATCTTTGGGTTGTATAATTAGCTAATTTTCAGTAGGCAGTCCAAGTGGTTGAACATAGCACAAAATAATTACTGTATCCATCTCTCCCTTCAAATATGCAAATGATTTACTGTTCAAATACATTTATGTTCACAGTAACAATTTTTTGAAAAAAATAAGCTGTGAAAGATGTATTTATTTCATAGTAATTTGCTCATTTATTAAACAGTAATTGTTTATCTTTGAATTTTTATCTGTTCAAACAATCTTTTTTTGACAACATATACTGATACTAACCTGCTGAAGAAGCTTGTTGACTAAAACCTGCTTCTACTTCATCAGCCCATTTAAAAAACTGACATGCATCTTCTCTCCTTTTATAACAAGTATAAAATGGCCGGCCTTTATTTGGACCCTCTTTCTGGACAGTTTTTCTAACAGAAAAATAATTAAAAGATAATTTTTCATACTTTACATAATTTTATTTGCTTGAATTATGCATTAGTTAAGAAGACAAAGCTTTCAAGCACACTTTAAATAATTAATATTTAATAATTCTAATTAAATACAATAATTAAAAATGAAATAAACAAGTATGGATTAAGAGGAATAATTTTACATTTTTAGTTTGCTGAATATACTAATAAACTTGTCTCTCCAGCTTGCATGGTAGTTAAAGCACTTTGCTTACTACCTAAGTTAAAGACTCGATGCCCGATTCCTTAATAAGGCTTAAGTGTCTTTTAACATCCCTTTATAGGAGGGCCACCTACTAGGTGTCTGAAAATACAACAGGATATATTTCCTGCCTTAATTGTACCTACCATGTATTCAACAAGTTTCTGCCATCCTCCCTTAAAAAAAAAAAAAAAAAAAAAAAAAAAAACCTGACCTAAATAAAAAAAAATACAGAATAAAAAATGCATGTAAACAGACAAAAGATTAAAATACAAGGTTAAAAAAAATGGCTACTGTATTTCGTATGTGCATTATAGCCACACCATTTAACACCAGAAGCTACGAAATAAAAAATATCAGTCTCTTATCAGCCATAAGTATTTCATGAATCATCTGAGAGACTCTGTAATGCCATACTTGAGTTTTAAAGACAATGACTCTTGGAATGTATTCTGTGAAAGTCTGAGATTGAAATAGCAACCTTTTTAAGATTATGAAAGAAATACAGATACTCATCCTTGCATCAGAGACAAATTGTCTAACCCAAAGTGCCATTCTCCTTATTTCAACTATTGCTTATGTCTTCAGGAAATTAGCAAGCGAATCATTTACTCCTTATTGCTAGATGTGATGCATAAAGGGGAATACATTTCAATACAACTTCAGCTATCAGTATAATCTTAAACCAGTTACTCTCTGTTTAAAAAAAAAAAAAAAGCATAAGATAATAATCATAGACAAATCATAATCATTTTAGTTCTTCATTTTCCTAACTAGACTGATATTTATTTGAATACTCTGAGTCAAAATTTCATGCTCCAATATTGCCTCAAGCTAGCGTTGTAATCTGCTTTACATATGGAATATTGCATTACATAATCTGCATGACCTTTGTGTATTCATCCTGAGTTACATATAATGTGAATTTCAGTCAAAGAACAGTTAATTAGGTTTTATTCTTATTCACTGAAGTTCATATTATCTTGATCCCCACAACTATAACATGATATTTATTAAATGGGATTTGTTATTGAAAAACATTTAAACTAGTAAACAAAATAACTTACAGAACAGCTTGAACTGAACATTGGCACAAAGGTACACCACTAGAGCTTTGATTTCCAGCAGAACCTGCATTTCTAAAAATAATTTTAAAAATAAGTTTTACAAATGCAATATATTTTTTAAAAATAAATATAACTTTTTTAGCATTTAACTTCCTAACAACATTGCCTAAGTTTGTCAATGCATACCACTTATTTTCTGTATGCATCTATTCCAGATAAATTGCAAAAAGGCAAAGTGAAAAAGTTATGATTACTTTTTTCCTAGATTTATTAAATACAGACGTGGACAGATCTTGCAATTAGTTCAATATTTTTTGTTGTACATTATTTTGAAGTGGAAGCTTTTAAGGTCAAATTTCAGGTTGCACTTAGGATGTACAATTCCTATCCCAACCCCCCAAATCAAATGCTCTTACAAAATTTTATTCTTATTCCACATTAAATTATTAACTGATTACTAAACAAAGCTGATTCAGTGAACAATTATTTATAAAAATTTTATTCTATGAATATTCCTTCTAACACGTATGAGTAGAATTATTCCCATTACAGTAATGAATCTAAAAATATGCTGAATCATTTAACTCCTGACATAGTTATTTGTATTGCAGTTACTAGCCTGTGTTTATATAAAATGTGCTTTATCATTTTGAGTTAAGTTCTAGCATTACTGCCTCTAAAATATCATGACACACTATTTGGAAAAGTGTTTTATTTTGTCTTGTGATTCCTAAAGTATTAACAATAGATACAAACACAGTTTTGCTGCAGAAGACCCAAGTGAAATTTTATCAAATAAGTCTTAAATATTGTTTAATAGCACACATATAGAAACACCTAGATGAAACATTCAATGCCCTGTGTACTTTTTTATATTAAAAATACACCCTATTTCTGAAATTTTCATGGTTGCCACAACAACAACAAAAAAAGGCAGTAAAAATTAAAGAAAAAAATTTAGAGAAATGTGCTTTATAAATAATAAAAAATTCCCAGAGTTAGAAAGAAAGAAAAATTATCTACCAATTTTCAGTAAGCCATTAAAAAATTAATATTTTCTCATGAAAATTTCCACGGCCAATTAAATTTGTTGAAATATAAAATTATTTTGCCTGAGGAATGCTTTTTGCAACATCAGTTGTTTTATATAACACAGATCATGAATTAAAATTTATCACTATATTAGCAAAATCCCCCAAGTTAAATTGACATTGGAGGGTGCTTTCTGTGCTATCGGATAATTTTTTATTAGTCACTTATATCTGGGAAAAAGTCTATCTAAGAAAGTAAATTTTAAAAAATCCCATGTCATTAGGTGGAACAGTTACCAAAATATTGCAAATTCGGCATTTTTCGCCAAATACTAAGAGGGTGTCTCAAAAGTGAGAAAAATAAAATTACTTTTTCAACTGACATTAATTTATGTTAGTGGTCAGCTATTTTTAACTTCTGGAAATACTATAGCTAGAATTTTCCTACAATGCAATGGTTCTCAACTTTTTTCTTCTTACGAACCCTTTCCAGAATGCAAAAGAAATCGCCGAACCACTTATACAGTCGCAGTGTATTAGTATATTATTTTCAGAAACTCCTGGGCGTTCATAAATCATCAGTTGAAAACCACTGCTATAATGCATGCTGGCAGTATCTAGTGAAAGTAAATCCATACATTTTCCTATGTTATTCTCTATTACATTTTGAAATTCCTTCGCTGGAAGCATGGCATAATTAGTGGATGATCCCTAAAAGACTAAATTATTGATAATTTCATAATGTAGTACCTGTCAATTCAGTCAAACCAAATCTGTTAATTTTATGATTGCATTTAATTGCCATTTTTCAACAAAGGGAGCATTATTTAACTTTTATCAACTCATACTTGGTCCCTTAAAGGGTTTTTCTGTTTTGCCTTTTCCCCAATATTAGTGATAGAAAATGAGGGACTGTATAAAAATTAAAATTTTAAATGTCAATATGTATACAGCTCTATGTAAAAACATTAAGTTTTGAAATATTCTTCCTCATTTGATGATATAACAATTAATGTGTCCATTCTTATCCCTAACTATTTGAAAAATCTATAAAACACTAAATTAAAATATCAATCCAAATTTTGAATAAAGAAAAAAAAATCATTTTAATTTCATGCAGCTGTTTGTCCAATATGGCATCAACACACATACCTTCTTTTAGATAAAAAGAAAAATGACAAAATGTTATAATTCCCAGGAAAGAATACAGTAAACAGTTTTAAAACAGTGTAGCTTCAATAAAAAACTAGTAAGATTTTATGACACATTTTTCTGGGATTACCTGCATCATTTAAAATTGCAATATTAACAAAAATATCTCATTTTATATTCAATTTATTAAACCTGTTTACAAATACTGAATCAGCAACAAACCTTGTACTTGCAAAGTCTTGTCTTGAATGTGAATTATTTAGATTATTTGAACTAACACTCGAAGACTGTTCTTCGTCTTTCCACAAAAAAAAGTCACATTTATCTGCACCAGACATTTCAGGGCATTTGTAGAACTGCCTACCTACAGCACAAAATAGTAAGATTATACTATAACAATATATGATACATCATGTATGAGATTATAAATAATTCCATTAGCCTTTTAATTTCATTTATTTTTTATGAACATGAAAAATATTTGAAATATCAAATAGAGAATAATATAAAGCCACTTCCATATAAATTTGTATGCAGAAGAAACACAAATCAGTAGATTGCATCCAAAATGTGTGTTTTTTGTCTTATTTGTACGTAGCATTATATGAGATGCTTTCTAATGTTTGCAGTCTTGCATACTATTTGTAACTAACTTTGATGTAAAAACAAAACATGTTTCCTGGTTTCAAAATAAATAGAAAATACTTTTCAGAATGCATGTTTTTATTGAAAATACACAGATGTGTGTGCGTTAGGAAAAATAAGAAGGAATACTAACACTTTCTAGAAGAATTTCCATATTTAAAAAAAAAAAAAAAACAGCAAACATACCCTCCGAAAAAAAAGAGTGTTTTTTTGCATGAATATATAACAGGATAGCCCAAGTAGTTACACATTTAGCTTTTTTGTGCTAAGTAACTACAATGAAATCCTGTTATTTTATTTTTCTTTTGGTAGTAAGCATTCGTTTTGTGGGGCCTGATGAGCTTAATCGATGCTTACTACCCACAACTTACATTCCGTACTTCACCTTTCACTTTGTCCTCATAATCATTATCCCTTTTATTGGTTTCAATTATTTTGCTCTAATGGGTATGTTGTTTTTTTATGAATGTCTCCCTACTTCAATACATATATCATTCCATGGATATTTAGAATTTTGTATCCGCTATGTGGATGCTACATTGATTCATAAGTTATGCCTATTTACCATATATATATATATATATCAGGGGCGTAGCCGGGGGGGGGGGGGGGGGGGATATCGGGATATATCCCCCCCAAAATTTTTGGATTAGTGATGAAATTCCGTATATTTATACACATATAAGTTCATATCCCCCCCCCCCCCGAAAGATTTTCCAGGCGCATATCACCCCCCCCCCCCCCCCCCCGAAAAATTTTCCTGGCTACGCGCCTGATATATATATATACATATATATATAGTTTAAACTGTTCATATATATACAGGGTTTCTACAGATTTCACAGCTTTTGCTTACTGACTTTCCCTGACATACATCATGCTCTTCCCTGACTTTATCTAGCGTGCTTTCGAGAATTTTGTGTTTCTATTTTAACATTACATCCTATAGTTAATAATTTTTTTATATTTTGCCCCCTTTTTTACAAATAATAATAAAATTAATATATACAAGAATCTTATTTGACATCACTGGATTCTAACAAAAACAATGTTTGATAATAATTTAGGATAAAATTAAGCATATTTCAACTGCGCAAGATATGCTCATAAAGAACACATTTTAAAATTATTTATAAGGCTGAATGAGAAAATGAAAATAAAACAATTTCTATACTTAGGTTCAAACAGCAAATATTTTCTTGATTCTACCACAAAATTTAATTTTTCTTGCATTTCCCTCACCTTTCTTCAATTTCTGCTAATTTCCCTGACTTTTTCTCCAAATCCCTGACTTTCCATGACCAAGACTCATTTCCCTGACTTTCCAGGTCTGTAGAAACCCTGATACATATATTCATGCATCAAAGGAGATGGTTTTTTAAAGCATTTACTGATGTACAATGGAATAAGAATTGAAAGGGTTAATGGTATCGTATACTCAGTACAAAAATGTGTCCCAAAATGTAGGTGGGGAAGGAATTGTGCCAAGAATGCAGTTCATTCCAAGAAGCAACATCACTTTTGCACTTGCATTGTTATGCTCAAAAAATTGATTTAAAATAGCAAGTAGTGATAAAAGAAAATGCACTGTTGTCTCAATTTTAAAGGCAACTAGTTGCCTTAATCCCCCCCCCAAAAAATCTGCTTTAATAGGCACTATGCTTAACTGGCTTACAACTCAGTGTCATTTAAGCATGCTGAGAGGAAGTCTATTGTATGTGCATTTTTCAGAAAAGACAATTATTTGAAAGAAGACATGTATGCATTAAATAATTATAATAAGCATCCTACATAAGTAAAAATTTCCTAATTAAATTACTCAAAAGCTGATCAAGTAATACAATATGTTGTAACCTAATTGTTTTATTTGTATAGATTTGTGTAAACATACTTAGTGAAGTTCTAATTATCTGTTCAATTAAAAAAAACTAAAATAAATAAATATATATATATATATGAAATTGGTTTATTATTGGTTTATTGGTTTATTATTGGTTAATTGGTTTTAATCTTATTACTTTATCACATACTTTTTTTTTTCAATTTTACTGATTTCTGTCTAAATTTTTGATGACTAATAAATTGTGTTTTATTTTGATTTGCTTTTGTTTTAAAACTTTTATTGAAATTAGTATTTTTTTAATCAAAAGATTTATAGAAAAATGATTTTTATAAGCATTGTGCTATGCAGTCTTATAACTGTGAGTTTCACAGAAAATTTCATTTCATTTTAAAATATTCTTTAATTTGTAAACAATATGTAAGAAAATGCTATCAAATCCACAAAATATCATAATTTTCTTTTCTTTATTTATTTTTTAATAAAAATAATTTCGGAATAAAATACTGAAGGAGTCCACCACATTTTTTTCTGAAAAGTGGTCAATACAGTTTATAACATGCAAAAAGGACAAGTAAAAGAATCCATGTATTTATCCATCAACATTTTGATATGCAATGACAGATGTGGATACTAAATAATTAACAAACAAGTTACTGAGCACAAATATCTATTATTTTGATATAATCTACAGATTGACTGCTAACTCAACTGTGTCCTACCAATGGATACAATCTATAGACAGTGTGTATAACTTGAAAACAAGGGACACAACTTCTTCGATTTAAATTTTAGTGAAAAATGAAATGATTCTGATTATTAATTTGACACACTAATAAAAAATATGAATATTGATAAAAAGTCAGTTTAAATAGCTGCTGTTCTTTTGTCACCAATTACAAAATTTTAATGCATTGGATTCATAAAATTTTACATTATTTTTTATATTTCAAAAGTTCTAACATGTTGCATTAATCGAACACAACACACTATAAGCTATCAATTTAATTATACAGAAATGGGTTATGACTGACTTCTACAGTTTGCATTACATGTAATATTATTGATTGGATTAGATTTTGAAGTAATTTAAAGTAATGGTAAATATAATATTTAAGGTTTATAAATTTTTAAATTTAAAGCTGACTAATGCTTTATTTATTTATTTATTTTAATTTAGCTTCGCTTTTTCCTTAATTAATTTTATAAACACTTTTCCCAATTTGTAACTTTTTTTTTTCACTTTAAAATAATAATAACAATGTGACTAAACTTGCTTTAACAAGCCTTATAAATACTTCCCTCATTTCAGTACAAGTGCCATTTTAACTACAATCAAGAAAGTATGGTTTTGATTCTATTCTAAGAAATAATACATTTTTAAAACATTTTAATGATTCTGTGCTCAATGGATGCTAAAAGGGGATATGAATGATTCCATACTTTGTTAATTATGTAATTCAGGAAAAGGCTAATTCTTCAAAAATTGCATATTTGGGACTATAAGTTAACATAATTTGGGAATGGTAAGCATTCGGTTCATGTAAAATTAATTAAATATTAATGAACAAGCTTCATATCACACAAATAACATTGCTTTAAAATAGCATGCAATAAAATAAATTCATTTAATTTTCATGCTTTCACTTGCTTGATAATTGCATATTTATAACAGTTTCTTATACCCAACTTTTGTTTTATTATTAGTTCTTTTCAGGTATCATTAAGTACACCTGAAACTTGATTTCAAATTCAAATTAAGATTAGTTTTATGATAATCAAAGAAGTTGTAGGAACAAAATAAACCAAGTGAATTATATAGAGTGGAAGGGGGAGAGTAGGTTAGGAAATAGACAAATCAAACCCCATAAGAAAAAATATCTATTAATTAATTATGTACCTGTATTAGGCCCTTCCTTTCGTACAGTCAAGAGAATAGCTTTCTTACCACAATTACAAACTATATCTTGATTATCAGAATTTCTCCTACTAAAAAGAAAAAGGAAATACGTGTTTCAGGATTAACCAAACACAGCTTACATGTATCCAAATTTCAACATTTTTTTAAAGCAATGCCAAAAGTTATCAAGCTACATTTAACCCAATTGGATGCATGCAGTAACTACCATTAAGAAGTCTGTAAATATAGTAACAATTTATCTCACATTATTTATTGGACTGTAGATTGTTTTCAACGAAAAGACCTCCTGGAAAGAATTTACATCCTCCTCATTTGCCAAAACAAGCAAAGAATCGCTCTATGCAATTTCTAGCTGTCTAAATTGCTCTTCTCAGAGTATTCATTTTTCAAAATGAAATTTCGTGAGTTTTTCAGGTGATTTTTAAGGAATTCCAGGTTATTGCAAAAATAAAAATCAAATTCTAAGTGGCTACTTCCTATTTATATACCGTAAAAATCGGAAGAAGGGCTGCGGCTCATATGAAAAAAAAGTTAAATTTTTTCAGGGTGCGGCCCATCTGATAATTTTTTCCCCTCCAACTTTAAAACATTTTCGTGTATCACTCACTACTGTATTGATGCATTAATTTAAAAGAAAAAGAAAACCTTAATTCTATGACTGCCTAATTCCCTTTTTCCTCAAATAATTAAATCATTTGAGTTTGCTCTATGCCTGTTTGATACACTTTCTCGGATGTTGAAAAACCTGGAAAGGTACATGGGGCTGGAAACACCAACATCACACATTTGATTGGCTGACAAGTTTCATTTTTAAGCACACCAGTTTTTATAGTAATTGCATCATTAATTTAGAATATTATAGCACCAGATTCTTGTACTATTTTCTATTTGTTTATTACAGCCCTTGTTTACATTTATACTGGTGCGGCCGTTTTGCCGGTTTTTACAGTATTATGTACACGACCCAACCTAAGTTAATTACATTACTACAGTATGACATTAATTAAAATTGTGTGTTCTCTCCCTCTTCAGATGCAAACTAATGTCATGCATTACATTTACGTCACAATTGGTTCCACTTTCAACTCAACCAATGAGAAATAAAGAATTATGTAAAAGTTTTACAGTGTGAAATGAGTTTTCTCAGGACCACTTTGCCAAGTAAGAATTCAGAATGAATTTTTGATGGTGTCAGTATAAAAGAGTGTAGTTAACGATGCATAAATAATGAATTATGTTAAAGCATAATTTTTCAGGTTTTTAAGAAAAATCAAATTTTCCAAAAGCTTTTTCGAAGTTTTAGAACTAATTTTTAATTTCCAATGTTTTCTGGATTTTTCAGTTTTCTAAGAGACATGAAAAATCCCATTTCTTCTGAGTGACAGAAAAAAAAAAAAAAAAAAATATTGGCATAGAAAATTGATAACAACACTTAGTATAGTACTGATTACTTTAAATTATTTGTAAAACTATAATTCAAACTTGGTTAATAAAGTTGATAATTTATAAATGCTTAAAAATCAGTCAAAATTTTACGTTATAGTACAAGAAATAAATTAGTTTGAAAAATGTGAACTGTATTACACTTATGTACACACATTGATAAACTTTAAACTTGTTCATTCAGTCAGCAAATAAAAAAAATAATAATAAAATAAAAAAAAGGAAGAAATACTTTAATTTTTTCATTGATTTTTCATTCATGATCAGACATTATAATGTTCAAAAAACATTAAATTAGATGCCCATTAATTCAAACACTTATATATATTCTTTTTCTTTTAAGATGAAAAAAATATTTACAGAGCATATTCACCATATGCATATGCAGGTGTAAAAAAAAAAAAAAAAAAAAAAAAAAAACTTACGCAGTTTGCCAAGTATTCTGATGATTAGAAGACTGCCAAGAATTTGATATAGCACTAGATGTTGACTGAGGTCTTGGAGCTGCAGGTCTATTGTTTCGAAAAGATGCGGAAGAATTATTGTTTGATTCATAACCACTATCAGAATTTGCACTCCTGGATGATAAGAAAGAGGGTCTGCTAGAATCTTTTACATAGAAAGAAAAGGGGGAAAATTAAAGGGGAAAATGCAATGTAATATTGATTATTTTTAGACTATTACAAAGGAGAAATTTAAAGAAAGACATTTTAAAAACACTGATTTCTTTAACTCTCATAATATTTTTATGTGATTTTACAAAACAAGAACAGCACATCAAAAATCCTATTTTAATATTGTGTTTAAAGTAAACAAACTTCAAAGGCTAGCCAGTATACTCTAATTTCTCTCAATGTTATTGTATCACGCAATGAGCAATTTGCCAGTAGCTCAAATCTTGGCAATGCTGTTAAGTTGTTAGTTTTATTAAACTCCATTTTTTTGGGAGGTATTATTGTTATTAAATAAGAGTTGATTAACCTGTAGCTACTTGTGCCAATTAACACAGCAAAAAATTGTGCATTGTATTTTGTACACCATATGTTTTATAAAATCAGTTGCAAGTCAAATACCATGTGCTACTGTTATATTAAAAAAAGGCATTTATGACAAATACTATGCTATAATATAAATTTGTTATAAATATAAACTTAATATAAAAATTAAATTAGACTATGTTGTAGCCCGAGTCCACTGTACATATATGTATATATATATATATACATATATATGATATGTCATAGACAAAATAGTCTGGCATCTTCTTTATCCTTTGAAATATGCTTTATTACCATAATAAAATAACATTCTGAATACACAGTACTTGATGAAAACACTAACTAAGGATTCATTAGTTATTTATTCGGAAGGGCAGGAATCATTGTTACAGTCAATTCCCTAAGCCAAATAATGAGTAGAAAGCCCCATGTCATTCCTGGGCTACACTTTTTATTGTTCGATCATGCTTCTAGAATATTCTAAACTCTACTATTGCACAGTATTTAAAATGATGTGCATCTCACAATATAGCCTTATCTGTAATAGTTGACATCTCAATATTTAGTGAAAAAAATTGCAGCATTTTTGGACTTTATGTATATGTATATACGTATTAGTGAGCATTTATCAGAATTTTTTTCTTAAAAAAAAAAAAAAAACATAGTTATGGGGTACCCAAGAAAAAGTTTCACCCCTGTTACATTAAGGTTTTTTGATTTTTCACTAAATTTGAACACATCACCAAACTGGCTTCTGTTTTGAAGCCATTTTGGTGTTACATTTGGCAATATGTTGCCAAAAGTCACCACAGTTGAGATTTTTGACACAATTTTGAAGGAGGCAATGACTGTCAAGATCAAACTATTAACTATGTATAGAAGGATAATAAAGCTGCTTATAACTTGGGAAGGTATATACTGCTTATTAAGACACGTGGCCTAAAAAAGCTAGATTATTTCCCCCAATAAATCACCAGTAATTTTGTTTTTCATGTACCATTATGCGCCTTTTTTTTTTCTTCTTCTCAGCACTGATGAAAGCTAAATGGCCTGAAACATTGCCAGGAACATTAAAAGAAGATTCATTTAACTTGAGAAGCAGCTTATTCAAGAAGCTCAGTGGTGTAATGGTTAGCACACTACGATGCCATCCCACAGGTCCGGGGTTTGAATCCCGGGCAGGGCAAGGTTGACTCAGCCTTTCATCCCTCGAGTGGGTCATTAAAAATGAGGGCCAAGTTTGCTTGGGGTAAAAAACACAGGGGGCTTTGCATCAGGCTGACCACCTGGCTGAGGCATATGCATCTGCACCCCACAGCCCATGGTCGCAAAGGTGCGGTTGGGCAGCGCAGGTCTTGGCCCCACAGAGGGGCTATTGCCCCAATGTTTGACATCGCAGATTATTCAAAACATAGTTCAAGCATGATTATTACCCATTTTATATTAATTACAATATTCAAATACATATATAATCTGACTTACTATTTGTTACTGAACTTGTTATAGGATTTACATCTAAAACATTCATGAAATCTGAGTCACATCCTCCAAGGCAATTTACAAAACTGTAAATAAAGCATTAACATAAAAATCTACAAAATATAAAAAATTGGCTAATTTCATAAATACATTAGTACAAATTTTTCATATAAAAATACAAGATGAATTTTGCTATGTATGTAATTCCACAAAACTGAATACAATTTAAGTAAAAAAAAATGACATAGAAATATAGAAAAAACTGACATAAACAGTTTTCTGATTTATCAATAATAACTACAATATTGCCTCTTTCCAGTACATATTTATACAAATAAGTGTACTCACAAATGCATTTGCATGTGCATGCTCTGTCTTGGAATATCAAGAAAAATGTGATTCAGGGCTCAATTATGACCAACAGGAGACCCGGGCATTGATGAATTTGGGGGCCCCCATCTATGAAATATGTTTCATTTTTCATAAAATTTTGATATAAAAAAGAATATTTCAGAACAACATTTGAAATTGAAGACCCTTTCGAGCCTGGGGCACTGGGCAAAGTCACAATTTATCCATGTGATAATAAGGCTCTGATGTGATTTCAAAATTGTACAAAGGTTTTTTATTTAAAATTTTGTAAAGTTCCTGCATTTTATTTTGAATAATATGGAAATGACTCATGAAAATCAAAAGGAAAAAATAAATAAGTATATAAAATAATAATATAAGTAAAACAGACAGCCACCCAATTAACTGATTCTTAAAAAAAACATACTTAAAAAGTATTCAGTTTCAATCCAAAATTCAATCTTGAAATTTAAACTAAAAAGATATCTTTTAGTTATTTAGTTAATTTTATTGATATTAACAGATATAAATTATAAATATCTAAATACTTACTATTAGATTACAATAAGTGCTAACCCCTTTAAATTTACACCACAATTTCATTCAAAAATTATTGTCAAATTTTCTATATGAAAATAAACAGGGTTCCGACACTTTTTCGCAGTATGAATTCCAAGAGTTGTTAAGGAGTTTTCCAGGAGTATACATAAATACCTTTTCTAACCAAGCATCATTGAAAACGTATTTTCCACCTGGCATCTTTAGGCAAATTGAAAAGGATGAAAATCTCAGAATGGTTTAAAATTTTACTACTGTCACACGCGTACAGATTATTTCCAACACACCGCCGCAAACGGCGAGCTATGTAAACATGTACCCTGTGTACCAAAGAAGAGATAAGAGCATACAGCTCATACACTAATCATGAGATACTTTCACAGTGATGTAAGAGCGATAAAAGAGTATGAGAATGTCAACAGGCTTAATTCGGGAATGAAATTATTGGATATGAGGAGAGCAGGGACGAATATCAACAGAAAATCGTGCCATCATTGGAACTTTTTGCATTAAGCTTTCAGCCCACTGAAGTGATTACAATTCTTGTCTCCAAGTCCGTGGCAGGAACATCAACAAACATGGCGGTGGATTATAATACTTGAAACACGAGTCGAAAAAAAATTTCGGCAGATCGCACTTACGAAAAAAGTTTTTGCACTTTAAATTCTAGAAAGAAAACTAAAATAAACAATATTTCCAGGAATCAATACTAAAATTTCAGGAGTCTACAGAAAAATTAGTAAAATACAGGAGTTTTACAAGGCCCTCAATGTTTTAAATCGAAATCCAGGAGTTTTTAAGGATTTCCAGGGGGTGTATGAACCCTGACTATAGTTTAAGTTCACTCTTGGAACTTAAAAATCTTTTTGCTAGAGTTAACCAGCAACTAAAGGCAAGTTAATCAATCCTGTGTACTTTGTGAATTTTTTACAACTAGCTTAAATGATTTCAGATGCAATTTAATGCTTTTAAACTTGTATATTTTGACATTTCGACAATCTTCAAAGAAGGAATTTGTTAAACCTTAAGATCTATATTTTTGCTTAGCATGGCATTTCATTCATATTCACTTGAACTGATTTCTCTAACATATTCCATGCTCACAGGGCCCAGTAATATTCTTATTTCCAGGACCACTGAGTTTGAACTAACTTTAAAGGTAGAGTCCGGCCCGGGTCACGAGCATATTTTAGACAATAAATTGCAACGGACATTCTAAAGCCGTATCCTTCCTACACTTCATAGGATTACACACAAAATGATGGGGATAGACTTATGAAGCAATATTGCTTAAGCCAACATAAATAAATAAATATACTTACTGCTTGAATTATACATTAATCCAAATAGTGAAGGCAGCAGGGTTTCAGTCGGACTTATTTTTTTAGAATTCCTACCTCTATAAATAATAGAGTAAAATGTTTTGCTGCTTCAACAGTTGTTAAATGTTCTTTTAGATGTTAAGGTTTCGTCTGTCAAACCATTAAAATACTAGGCTATATAAATAAAACTTTAAAGAAGGTACAAATTTTTAAAAAACAGGACCGACTATGATGCCTGATGACAGGCACCTCTCCAGTGCAAAGAGTTAACTTATAAAAATTATGGATCTCATTTTACAAATAAATTTAAAAAATGTAAAGCATGCATTTTTAAATGATTACTGATTCTTGGTAAAGACATCATAAATTCTGAAATCAAATATCCATAGCATCATGACAAAAATAAACTGCATGTGCAAATGCACCTTGCATTAAAAAAAAAAAAAAAAGTATACACAAAATAGTCATGCGTAAGCATATGAAAAAGTTTAACAAAAATAGCTTAGTAGGGTAACCACATAATGAGCACTAATCATAGCAGAAAGTTGATCCTTTCTGTTGGTCCTATTACATCTGATCTAAAGTTTACCTAAACTACATATATATATTACAATTACTTACAAAAAATCTACTTTTTCATTTTTACACATTTTTATATAACTCATACTGTTACGTAGGGGTAAAATCTTGTAATAAATTTTTTGCTAACTTCATAATTTCCAACTAAGTTGAAATTTCGCATACTAATGTATCTTAGCTAACAATGCATGATTTAATCATAAAATATTTTATTTTTAAGTCATACTTTTTAAACTATCTTATTTCTAAATTATGCATATATATATAATTTTTTAAGTTTAATGTTAATTTACAAAAAATAATATAAAAAACATACTTACACATCAGGATAGAATGGAGAAAGTGCACCAGACTTGAATTTGAACTTAAGCTTCTTAATTTTTCTGGGATGACACTAAAAGTATTTAGTGAACAATAATCAATCTTCAATCAATTAATTATTATCTTTCTATTTAAGATACACTTTGCCAATATATATAAACAGGTTATCCCAAGAGGTCACTTAATCACATAGCAATGCAGGCTTACACATGTTGTGTCAGTTTAATAGTTACTTTTTAAAAAGTGTCGAAATATTAATTTTGGCGGTGCACTCATGATAAAAAAAAATTAACTTTTCCAAAGAACTTGTTTTACATTAACCAGGATGCAGAGTAGGGATGTAGCGGATAGTGATTTTGCCAGATACGGATATCTGATCAGATATCAGGCACTAAACCTGTATTTAGTTATCAAGTGTGTTTTTCTTTTTTTTTTTATAATGACATCAGAACAATAAATTACAAACATGTTTCACACATCATTAAAGTATTTTTTAACAGTTGACTTATAATTTACAAAAACTAAATATCTGTACGTATATGTACATGGCATCGGCCTTCGTTCCAAGGCTGTCTGCCCTCCGTGGGACAGAAATGAGCCTATGGACAAATACCATCTGTGTACCTGTGGAGCCAGCCCTCCATGGTGCTACGGACTCTTCACGATATTGGGAGGCTAGAGGACTTTTGGAGCGATAACCTTCGGTTATCCTATTTGTATTTTATCTTTGTACATTCTGGTTTTACCCCATTTGTATTTGGCCCCTGCCATTGGAAATTAAAAAAAAAAAAAAATGTACATAAAAAATGCTACTTAAAATGTAAAAAGTTAAAATATTCTTTTTATGTGTGCACTACTGGCAGAAGCGAATAAATTTTAACCATGAAACATTTATTAATGTATCTATAATTGCAGATTATCTTCAAAGAAATGCATACTTTTTTATTTATTTAAGAATAAGATATCTATTTGCATACAATACCTATAATAGATAAGTTAATTTTTTCCAAACATAGGTTTAATGCCTTTTCTCTGTTTTAATAATTTGATATTAATTTACATTAAGTCCTTTTTAGTTTTATTTTAAGTTAAATTACTTTTAGAGATTGATAAATAAAAAGTAAATCTCTTTTAAATATTTATAATGAAATTATCATGCTTTATTTTGTAGTTTTACTAGGGGCCAAGGACCCTCTGATTCGCTACGCTTGCTTTTCGTATGAGGCATTCGGCCCCTAATAAGGCTTATTCGTAAAAAAGACATAATTTCAACAGACAAAACCCGAAGATTGGATCAGATAGAATGTTACTGAGCTACACATTGCTTGGTTCTTGCATGTTCATTGGTACATAAAAATTTAAATTTCACACTACAGTAGACCCCTCCCCCTCATAACACGGAAGATATTTTGTTATGGGAATCCGTGTTGTACGGGTCCTGAGCTATACTCCACCTGGAGTTTGGACTCCAGCTTATAATCGCTGGAAAAATTATTTGCACTCCTCAGAAACACAATTATATTTAATGTTGCCATTCAAAAGTTATATTAATTAGGAGATAAAGCGTAATAAAATTAGAACATCTGTTTCAGCTGTATTTTTAATAATGTAAAACCTATTGGACACCTTGCAAATTTGCCACCCATGGCAATTTTTCATTATTTGGCGACTTGCGTTTGTGTACATGTAAAGTTAATAAAAGCTACAGGACAGATAGGATAGCTTGCCACCGATGGCGACTTTTCATTATTTGGCGATTGACACATGCCTATTCTACAGCTTACGAAATATTGTAACAATAGATTAAAGCTGTTGTGAACTAATAGTATTTAAATATATGTAAATCATATTCTATAGCTTATGAAATATTGTAACAATAGATTAAAGCTGTTGTGAACTAATAGTATTTAAATATATGTAAAATTATGTGGCATACTTTTATGTCGCATTTTTGGGACACGTTTTTCATACAATTTTCAATAAAGGGGGGTGAGAGATAAAATGACATAGTCATTAATAGATGGAGAAAAGCTACACAGAAAAATGCACAATTCCAACTGAATGAAAATTTCAAAAACTTATTCTCAGGTGTATTCAGCAGACGATAAATTACGATAAATTGCACCAAGCATTAGAATCATCTCCTTAAAATCGCACAAAACCGTTTAATTTTTCGCCAAATTAAAAAGTTGCACATTTTAGTCTCAGAAAATTTCTAAATATGTTTTTTTGAGTATAAAACATTTCATTCCTGCTCTGATTCCTCATGCACACGATATTTTAATTTAAAAACAGCCTTACAAATAATCTAGACACAAAAAAATCGTTATTCTTTTATTTTTACTTCAAGAGTCTGAATCGTTTAATAAACTTGCCGAATGTGGCAACCTAGATAAGCTTAAACATCACTTTTTCCACTGTGGGGTTACAATTACGAAATGGCGGAAAGCAAAAATTAGCCTTTTGCGATACATTTTTTATCGATATCTCCTAAAATAATTCGAATTTGAAAAAATCACTTCCAGGTGTGTCGGGAACTGTCATGGAAAATTTCCGTACAAAATTTGGTAGGTCTATGATCACGCGTCTGCGAGCTACGCGAAACACATTCAAACAAACTAGCAGTTTACACATTGTTTTATTAATATAGAAGAAAGATAGTTTTTATTTTGGCATAAAATGGGCGTAATTCTAACTCATGTTTGTAAATTTCACGCGATTCTAGATACTTGCAAACGCTTTGTTGCAAAGGAATGAATGATTTTATGCCAAATCAGGCAACCATTATGTTTATTTTTTCAGTTTTTTATTAATATCTTCTAAAATAATTCGATTTTCGAAATTTAAGTCAGCTTAGCAGGTTCCTCGGAATTTTTCGAATCTGTGGGCACCTTAGTCGAAACTCAAATCCCCACGGTTTAGGAGGAGATAGGTCAACAAGCTTTGACAGCGCCAGAGCCAGCAGCCTTTACTTTTTTTTAGAATAAAGAGATACAGGTATGAAACAGAATTTTTCAGGTTATGCATTAAATTTTTTTAATCAAAACTAATATTTTTTTTTAAACTACCGGTTAAAAAACAAAAATAGATCTGTTTAATTGTTTAGCTTCTAAAATATATGAACATTCTTTCACAGTACAAAAGTTTATATGGTACCATAAGGGGGAGAAATGGGAAAGGGGGGGGCAAATTCATAAAAAAAAATCATTTCAAGCATTACTTTCCAAATTTTAGGACAATTTTACTTTTTTACTCTTGATTTAGACATTCCGACATACACATACAAAAAAGGGTTAGTCAAAGTACTTTATGTATGAAGTGATAATCATACACAATACTGTAGCAGTAACTAAAACACCTAATTTAAACCAGCAAAACACCACGTTACAACGTGGCTGTCTGCACAAGCAGCCATGTTATAATTTCCATTAATAAATATTTCACAAACGCATTTTAAATGTATATATTTTAAGTAGACTTAACTTTAAAAATCAATTGAAACTTGCAGAAAATCATGTAAAATAAGGGTTAATTTTTAATCATTAGGTATTGGAGACATCAATAAAGGTATGCTCAGTAAAAGATTGTCATTTAAAAAAAGGATGAAGATTGAAAATTTCTCCCTTCCTGTGTAAATAAATTTTGAAGACAGAATAATCGGAGTTTTTTGTTAATTATCGAACTTCCGGAGCAAATTAAAAATATTGGAGAAACTCCATAAGGAGAGAGTGTAAAATTACATTATTTCTGGGATTACCAATAGAGAAACTGCATATGCTGAATGTATATATTTTTTAAATGATACTCTGCACAGTGCTTATAATAAAACTTCCCTGCAAACAGCAGTCTACAGGTGAAAAGGATGAAAAGATTGCCTCCAAGTTTGCACATGGACACTACATGAGATGTGCTTAAGTTTGTTTTTTTCTTTTTAGTTCAGAAAATGTCTGCTAAGCAGCACTTTGCAGGATGAAATCAACTCTAAATATTAGCCTAATTAGTTATAAATGTGCTCAAAAACTACTGAACAAATGGTAAAGTTGTGTGTTTATTTTGAATGATCCATTTCAAGTGTTAAATTTGCTGTTTTTTCAGTTAAAAAATATATCCCTGTTTTATGTATCACTTTATTAAGAATGTTCAACAATAAATTTCCATCCTGTCCCATGCATATTACTGATACATCTTTAGTAGTATATAGCCGGATATCCGGTAGTTATGATTGAGATATCCAACGGTATTTCAGATATTGAAAAACAGCCGGATACCGGATACTTGCTGGATAGCCGTTACATCCCTAGCAGAGACGGCCCGAGGGGCGTGCGGGGCCCCAGGCGAAGCACAAGAGCGGGGCCTCTTCTCTATCATGTCTTATGATATAGCAATAAAATAGCCCAGGCGCGGGGCCTCTATAAGCGCGGGGCCTTAGGCGATCGCCTACATTCGCACCCCCCTTGGGCCGGCCCTGTCCCTAATGCAGAGCACGATTAGCACACGGGAAGAGGGACAATACCCCGAGGCTCCTGAAAAATAGGGGGCCCTCAAATATTTTGATTATCTAGATTATAAATTCATATTACTGAAATAATAATTTTAAAAAAATTAATATCGCCTGTGGGTGATTCCATATAAAACCAACCAATAAAATTTTTATTTTTTATGTTGACGTATCAGATTTTAATGATTTTTTGTCTGTTTGTTGTACTTAGCTATGAGATGAAAATTGTGAAGTTTCAATTTTTTTCGACAACTTGTTCAAAAGTTATGAATTTTTGAAATTTTGAAAATGTCAGAAATTTTGCATGACATACCACTCTTTAAATGGTTGTAACTCAAGACCTATTTGACCTAGAGAGTTGAAATTTATGTCATTTTGGTTCAGCTTTTAGTGCCATTTCATAAAAGATATAGCATAGCCATGTTAATTTAAAAAAATTCTTTTTTTTTTTAATTTTAAATTTTAAATTTTTTTATAATTTAAAAACGGAATTTTTAATTTTTTTGAAAAAAATATATGTTATTTAACTCACTTTTATCAACATTTATGCCAAATTTCAAGATGGAGTTTCTATGGCATCAGGGTGGAAAAAAAATTCTCTTTATGTACATCTGTGTAACTGCTGCATTCAGTTTGCTTTTAACAGTCAAAAAAAATTTTTTTTTCTTTTTCAAAATGGGAATTTTAATTTTTTTGAAAGCCTATTTAACTCTTTTATAGAGTTTTAGGCCAAATTTAGTAATGGTGTACCTGTAGTATTGCAAGGAGGGGTGCACATTATGGTATATTTGCTATTTATACTAAAATGTTATTTTCAAAGATTCAATTTACAGTGGCTAATTTTAAAGTCAATTGTTTAATTATGAAAGAAATGATAAATTGTACACATATACATAATAATTTCTTAGAATTTACCTTCAGAAATTTAAATACAAGCTAAAATAGGTATTTAATTATTTTTATAATATTAAATGGATTTAATCCTTTACTGAAAAAGGAGCACATTTCGCTCCCTCCCTATTTTAGCGTTCAAACAAATTCCCTTATAGATGGAAGTTGCAAAACATTTGTATCAAACAGTTTTACATTGCATTTTACATTGCATTTATACAAGTTTAATATCAAGCATTGTATTTATGATTTAATATATACATTACTTACAAAAAGGATAAGGGGAAATCTGATTAATTTTTGGAGGGGAGTGTGAAATTAATTCGTAAAAAACGGTCAATTTTAACGCAAGTATTTTGAGCATGGACATTTTTTAAAATGCTAATTATGCAATGAAATAATAATAAATTAAGATCTTACTTTGAAAAAATGAAACTTTTCACAATTCAGTACAGGTATTTTGTCTTATTATACAGAATTTGGGTGGCTTTTGTCATTTCTTCTTTTGGGACTTGATAAGTTCTGCCTGTTGCAGTAATTGGGCGTAACTTACACAGAACAAAGTTTTTGGGGATTGTTAAAATGTCAGCTTTTCTTGGATAAGTAAATGATGTTGATGGTCCACTTGGATGAAGAAAAGAAACCTCTATTTCTTCTTCAATCTGGTCTTTTGAAAGAACATAAGCCACCCACCATTCCTTTTCATAAGCACAGGCAACATAACCTACAATTTCTTCGAAAAGAACGTCTTCAGCATTAGAGCTAACCAGAATTTTGTGAATTGCTACATCATTTGAAAATGAGTATATTTTTGATTCAATTTGGTTTTCACTGAGGGGGATAAAAGCATGAAACTTTTGTGTCCCAACAATTGCCACAGCTTTTTCGAATCTTGATTTCAAAGTTCTCTCTTCAACAATGTATTCATCATTATTTACATAAAAGAATGTTATAGTTGACAAGTTTTTTACTCCCCATTCAAACAGTTGAAAAGGTGTTAAAATTTGGTTGTCTGTTGGATTTTGGAGGCTGGCTTTAGCAGCAAGCCTTTTAATTGTGCCTCCTACTCCATCGCATACACCTTTTCCATGTGCTGTGGCATAAAAGTGCCACTCAACTTCAATACCAAAATCTTCTTTATGGTGGCAAAGATTAACAAAATTTTTACGGTTTTTGTATTGAGCGGCTGAACCATCTGAAAAATAATACAACTTCTTCAAATTAGGCAGAATACTTCTCAAAAAATCTAATAACCTTCTCTGGAAAACATGAACAAGTACTGTGTTATGTGATAAGCACTCTGAGATAAATACAAAACTCCTATGAACTAAAAGCTGGTTTACACTTCCTTGGTCTATGTCTTTGTAGTAAATGACGAATGGGTGTACAGTAGCCATAGAGTTGTTCCAGTGGAACCCTTGTGCTTCATCTTGCAAAACAAATGAGTAATTTTCTGCAAAATCACATATTAATACAGCTTCATTTTCTTTCAAATTTGCTTTCTTTTCAGAAAAAAATTGAGATTGTTGTTTTGCCACAAAATCATGTCTTTTTAGATGTATTAATTGATTACAAAATTCCTGAACAAAATCTTCGACTGGCTTACTTATGGTCTCAAACGTGCAACGATCAACAGTAATCCATTGCTTGTATGTTATATTCTCAATCATTTCTTCTTCAAGGCAAAGCATCAAAGCTTCTTTAAACTTATCAATTTTGGGGCAGTAATCACATTCATTTAAAAAGCATGACTCAGCCAGTGGATTACACATAATCTTGGCCATGCATTCTTTGTAACTCCTAAGAGGATTGTCAGATTCAGATAGGATAATTTTATGCAAGTTACCTCCAGCAATCAGCAATTTAATATTCTGATGAGATGTGCACACACACACACAGAATGAGTGCCACTGGCACCAGCAATGACACAGTTTTTAGGCCTCAACTCGTCAAACTTCGAAAAGCCAATTTTTAAATCTGGATATTTTGATTTGAAATATCTATAAATTTCACGTAAATTTCCTAAAATCAACCTTTTTTGATTATGAATCGGCTTGCCATCAGTATCCTTACCCATTGAAACATAGTCTTTTTTTCCAGGCATTTGCCTGCTAACTTCATCATTATTGTAAAATTCTTTTACTGAATTAACTGTTTGAACAGTTAATGTTTTACGAGGTTTAGGGTCCGGAGTTGATAAAACACCCTTTTCTTCAACAAGTTTTTTAACTTTTCTAGCTATGTAATTGCTTACATGAAATTCCTTTTCTATTCTGGCACACGGCCAACTTTTCGGTAAAATAGTTAAGATTTGAAATTTTTCCAATTTTGTTGCTGTCAGAAACTTGTCTTTCAGCTGTTTAATCATTTCAGTTTGTGAATCATCACACATGGGCACACAATCAATATCATCAGAGGGTAATTGAAAGAAAGAATCCTTTAACTTACTCTTAACTTTTTCTATTTTCTGCTTGCAGTATCTTATTGCTTTTGCATTTACTCTTGATAATAGGTGACTCTCCAATAGACATTAATGATGCATTCAAATATTCAAAACCAGATGATTCTTCCAAGAATACATCATCATCTTTACTACAGCTTGGTTTTGGATTTTCATCTAAGTTATTAATATCCATCAAACTGTCAGAAATTAATTGATGTTTTTCTTTACTTACCTTTAAGCGACAAGTAGAGCAAATTTTCATGCCTTTTTTAATTCCAAATTCTAGTGTTGTCATCCACACAGCAACATTTCTTAAGTTTTTATTTACCCAATGCCCTTCCTTTTTATATGGATTACAGCAAAATTTGTCCCATTCTTTATCCATTTTCAAATTAAAAAAACAATCTACTCCTAACTCATCAAGAGAAAAGCTGAACACTTATAGAAATACTGCTCAGACTATTGAAACTAAAACCAACAAAAATTTCTCAAACCAAAACTAAAAGTAATAACTGTAACACAAACTTGAACCTGAAGTTAAAAATAGAAACCCTCCCACTTGATGACTCAGTCTACTCAAACCTAAAGACTCCCTCTAACTGATTAGTTTTTGATTTCAATAATAATGATAAAATGAAAGGAGACAATGCTGGAAATGAAATACTTAATGAGCATTAAAGAATGTTAAATATCATGAAATATTTTTAATAAACTTAAATGAGTTTTTTTCCAATTTTGATTCAACCCCCCCCCCAAACCAGCACTAAATATCCCCCCCCCAGACACACATACATACAAAAAATAATGGATGGCAATGCAGATAATTTATTTTTTGACTGTCATATTAAAAGATAGTCCTAGAAATTTTTCTTGAAAACTGATAATGTGTTTAAATTTTGAGTTAAAAAATATTTTGACAGTAAACAAACTGAATGCAGAAATTATGCAAGTGTATATATAGAGAATAATTTTTTTCACCATGATGCCATAGAAACTCCATCTTGAAATTTGGCATGAATGTTGATAAAAGTGAGTTAAATAAAATATATTTTTTCAAAAAAATTAAAAATTCCGATTTTAAATTATGAAAAAATTAAATTTTTAAATTTCCAAATTTTTTTTTATTTTTTAGTTGACATAGTCATGGTATATATTTTATGAAATGCCATTAAAAACTGAACAAAATGACATAAATTTCAACTCGCTAGGTCATATAGGTCTTGAGCTATAGCCATTTAAAGAGTAGTATATCATGCAAAATTTTCAACTTTTTCAAAATTTCAAAAATTCATAACTCAGAAATAAATTGTTTAAAAATTTTGAAAATTTATATTTTTCATCTAATGTGCTAGTACTACCTTTAAGCCGAAAATCATCAATGTCTGAAGACATGACATTTTGACCATTGGTTGGTTTTATATGGAATCACCCCTGTGTAATATCTATTACACAATTGTTCATCACTAGATCAACTAGGAGACATATTTTTTGCATAATAAATATGATTTGATTGAAGTACCAAAACTACAATTAATTGAAATGCAATTTTTTTTTAGTACCAGTGCCTTAAGTTTTATGTTTTAAAGACGAAAATAATTTTACAAATTTTTTGTTGGTGCAAGAAGTTTTTCTAGCATGCCAAACTTAGCATGCATGCTATGTAATAGCCATTCCTGACTTAGTGTCCATATGAGCTAACACAAATGGTTTACAAATATTAAAATGAAAATAATTTTTAAATATATAATCTTGCTCACATATAAATATGTACATAATTTTAAAATTCAATTTTGGAAATCTTTAAAATATTTTACATTACGAAAACACAACAGAGGTCAAGAATGGGTTAAAATGTTTGTGATAGGAAAGGTAGTAGTGTCCGTAACCTAGTGCCCTGGCGCCTCATCTAAATATGACTAGGCTCTGCCAGGGTGTCTAACATTTATACACCAGGTTTACATTAACTGGGATGATTTCTTGACCTTTTCTTTACTTTTCCTTGATCATTCTCGGGCGACAATAAGTGCTAATCCCTATATCAAAATACTTTATGCTGATACAATCAGCATGAAGGAAAGTTATACTTTTAAAGTTAAAATAAATCATATCAAGGAAAGTTATACTTTTTAATTTAAAGTAAATACAATCTATCCAATAACTTAGTTTTTTTTTTTTAATTCCACAGAAACTTTGTGGGATTCTACCATAAATAATCAGGTTACATACAAGAAAGAGGTTTATTCAATTATTTTCTATATATAATTCAAATACTCATATCATAACAAATATTACATTCATATGGAGAAAATCACAAAAATCCATATGAGAAAAAAGCACACAGAGAGAGAAGGGTGTGCACTTAATGAAGTTATATACAATATTGTTTCTTAAGAAAATGAATAATCGGAAGATACTGAATAATGAAAATATAATATTATCAGAAACAAAAATGTAGAATATACTACATGTGTTTTATTCTGCATAAAGTATTTTTTAGAAGCATCAATAAATCTTAAATATGTTAAAAATATAGAATTGCTTAGCTTAATTCATAAAATTAATAAGTTTACTTTCTCACATTCCACATCAGTAACAGATATTTCTTCTAGACTCTGAGGAAGCCACATCACTGCATTACAGCTTGGGTAAGATAAACACGATAAAAAGAACCTGAAAATATTTTTATCTCATGATTATTTTCCCCCCTACTATCAGTCAGAAAACTAATACAGTTTAAAAGAAAATACTAAACATAGTCAATGATATAAAATAACTTAACTTACAATATTGATTATACATGAAAACTAACCCTTTATTGTCTTTCTTAGATCTTACAACAATGTCACCAGTCTGACATTTTGGACATTTCATAACTGGAAGGAGGTTGGGTAAGACTGTGTTTTCTGAAAAAGGTTAATGGGATATTTAATTTAAGTTCAAAATTTTTAAAGGCATATGATTATATGTCCCTATATTATGAACTCATTGAGTTCCCTCTGTTCTTAGTGACGAAGGGCTTTGACTGAGGAAGACTAAAACAATTTTTAGTCAAAACGTACGTATCTACTTACCTGTTACATCTTATGTGTGTTTTTTACAAAGTTTTTTATTTACTTTAAAGCAATCCTTTATTCATCTTAATAATAACTGAAACTGATGAATTTCAATAATGTAATCATTGTATTCTCAGTGTAAAAAATAAGTATAAATGTGCAGTGAGTTTCTTGCCTGCTCAACAATACACTGTGTAAGTATCAAATCCAATGTTAGTAAATGCAATTACTTTGTATGCAATAAAAGTTAAAAAACAGATGTTGCCAGCATTTTCAAAACATTTTTTAAAAATTAAATGCTAATAATCTGGGAAATGCAAAAATGTAGAATCAGCGTTATGCTATAATAAATTCCTAAATACGTACCTTCAGTAATCTCACTTGGAGTAGAATTTAAATACGTTGACAAGGCACTATCTAATTTTGAAGCCTGAAACATGTATTAAATAAAATATGATGTTACTACTATGTGTATATATAGTACATTTTAATATATAAGAAGATGTAAAAGGAAAAGGAAAATTTAAAAAAAAAAAAATAATAATAAAGTTTAAAAAATGCTAAAAATCATAATTGACCAATGTACCAGATTACACCCACTCTTCCCCAATTTTGACTTGATTATAAAAATTTTTAAATATCAAAAAATGGTGATATTTAATTTAGCCCCCCCCCCCCGATTTAGTGCAAAAATTTTGATACTTTATACCACTCCTGATTTGAGAGTAAATATGCAAAATTCACTATTATCATAAAATTTAATTTTATCCAGGTAATTCTTTGTGAAAACATATCATCAATGTCTGATTAATAAAATGCCAGCTACTTCATTCTGTCATATAATTCTTAAAAATAAGAGCCGGAAGACTAAATTTTAAGAAATATGTATCAAGATTATACCTAGAGATTTATTTATCAAAAGTTGAAAAACTACTTTGCACATAGTCAGCCTGATGTCCATAACAGTAATCTATTGCAAATAAAAAATTTTGACATTCGCAATACAGTAGTAATCTGACTTGCAACTGAAAAGTGAACTACTAAGAAAACTAAGATCCTTAATCTATACCTATAGCCATTGTGTAAACAGGAAATCACTGAATTACTTAATGCTCGTTTATTTTTGTCTTGCAAAGAGTTCAATCTCAATGACATCAAATTTCAAGCTAACAGAAATCGCAAAAGTATGAAATTGTACAAAATTAGTATGAACTTGCTAAAAATTTTAAGACAATGAAATATTTAGTGAGCAAATAATAAAGTTTTTTTTTTCTCACCCCTAATGATGTAGACTATGTTAGTAAATGTTTATTGCAATATTTTTGAGACACCATGCACATATAATGGATAGGGGAAAAGTCATAAGTAGTTCAGAAGGCATACATACTTGCCGAACAACTTCAATAAAGCACTGTTTGTATTTAGAAATTTGCTCCTGAAGTACAACTGAAAACAAAAAGTTCATGAAAAAAATAAACTGATAAATGCACACACACACACACAAGGAAAAAAAAGAACAAAAATGAAGCTGAGAAGTACCTTCAGGGTTTTTTGTACCTTCAGTAATCCTGTCAATAGAAAATGGAATTAGCTACCATTCAAAAACCTTAATGCATCAATATTTTTGAAAGTATTTAAATAAGAATAAAAATACATGCATAATTTGAATGCTTTTTCATTGTTTTGTTTTCGCATCCTAATTCAATTTCAAAGAACAATAATCAAAGGTTGCTAAATCATCCATTAAAAAGTTCTAAGAAATGCAGAATTTTAATATCCACTTGAAATGAGTTTTAAAGTTCAGCTATGAGGATTTTAACCATTAATGAAAGTTAATAATGAAGTTGAATAATACATGAGAATATCTTTGGGCATTTTTTGTGAAAAGCGACATAACTTTTCATGCTAGGAATGAGATTAATTTTTTTTAATCAATAAATAATATAACACTAACAATTAATTAAAACCAAGAAAAGCATGAAAAAAATATATATAAGTTGGCATTTGCTGTTATCAAATTGGGAAAAACAATCCTGGAACCATTTAAATATATATATTTTTTAAATGCAGAACAATTTTAAAGAAAAAGTTTTTTTTTTAAGTTTACATTTTAATTACTTTACTTCTGAGATTCAATTAGCAGTTTGCCATTTTTAAGCAAATCCACTACATATAAATAAAAAATACCATACCACTTACATATAAATAAAATAAAATAAGTTGCTGCCATTATGCAGTTTTAATTACAACATAGAGTTGTTCTTATTTTGCTTAAAACTAATTTAGTAAAATGTAAGAATATATTACAAAATTTAATATCTTGTAATATATTCCTAAAAATTTGAAAATTATTTTTACCTTTTGAGATCAGCTTCCAATTCAGCTCTTAGATGCGGCTTAGACATATGAAAGCCCATCAAATCGTAACCTTCAATTAAAAAAATATATATAAAATAGTATAGAAAATATAATTTCATGAAAACAGAAATTCAACAGAGAACATTGATATATATTGTGATGTACAAAAAACATCTACAAAAGTTATTACTGAATAAAATCTATATTCTGTTGCATATGCATTTCCTAGTTAGCTATCTTTATAGCCAAATAGTGCTTGTTCACTTTTTAATAGTAAGAAAAGTTTTGTACTGCAGAACTTAACACTGCATTACAAATTTACACACATGTGACTGCTGCAAATGGCAAACTTCATGGTATGCAGCCCTCCCCCCACTTTATGAAAAGTACTTTTATCAACAAAATCGTCAATTGCTAAAGAACTCGGCAAATTTGAGCTATAACCACCAATTTCTTAAGTGTTCAGTGCATAAATTAACAGTTCTGCCGACAGTTTATTATGTTTTACCATATCATGATCATGAACATAAGCTTGTTACGATTTTCATGTTTCATTTTAGTGATTTAAGAGCCAGTAAACAAGTCTCCTTTGTCCCATCAAGTCACTTCATTCCAGATCATTTCAGTGTAATGTAGTATGTATTTAAGGCAAACCTGCACACTGGGTATCTGCCTGGGGGTGGGGGTGTCTCAGGCGAAGGACTTTTTAAGGGATCTAAAGCGTATTCATGCTTAATCTGGAGAAAACTGCCCAAAACTCCAGATCGTTAGAACTAAGGCTGCGAGTCCAGAACCCTGGAAGTCCAATTCAGTTATCTCCCAACGTTTAGTGATTTTAATCACTTGGCCATTAATGGGCCCAGAGATCATTTAAGAAAATTAGATAAATTTGAATTGATAAATAGATAATGATTGAAATTAGATAAGTTGAAACAAAGAATATAAGTAACTTCAATCTTGGTTGAATGTCGCTTTTTAGGCGTCATTTAAGGCGTCATAAAATCAATTTTTCTGGAATGTACATGAATTCAAGTTTATTCTAGGAAAAATGTTCTAATCTAATAAAAAAAAAAAACTTATTAGAACATTTCTTTAAAATGCACTTGAATTCATGTACATTCCAGAAAAATCAATTTTCTGATGCAAGCATCAAGCCAAAAAAGCATTTACTTGTATCATTTGAATTTTAAAAAAAATAGTGTTTATATTAAAACTAAATACTAATTTCATCAATAAAAAATGGGTGTAGTGGTGTAAACAAGGTTTAAGATACGGTCGCATTTTTCGCATACTGTGAAAAGACTTGGCAAAATGCTAAAATGAAACTAATGGACTTTCGCTTTTTCGCGAAAGTATTCAGAAAAAATTTGGAACTGAAATATAAAATAGAAACAGGGATGAAAGCAAAACCTCCTATTATGGAATGGATATACAACAGTTCTAGGGACAATCTTTGATTTTTAACATTGAATTGAAATATAAAGCCTGTACATCTATAATTTTCAAGACACTGGAAAAAAATAGAGGAAAAGGAGATCAGGCACTTTTTCCCGGAGAAAAAAATCTAATTATCCTTTTAGCATTTTCCTAAAGCTTCTTTTCTTATTTTAGCTTTTTTGCTAAAAAATTTTTGATTTCAGCTTAAACCCTGGGTGTAAGTAATTTGTTAGCAGGATTGATTGAAGAATTTTGAGATGTTTGAATAGTGATTGTTTGCAGTTTACACTTTGCTTGTATTGAAAGTGAATACCACAGCATATTTTATATGTATTCGTTAAAGCAAAAATGACAGGTAAAATTAGTATATATTTTTGAAGGGATATTGGTGTATATTGTCGGGAAATTTTGACTTTACACCCCCTCCCCCAACATTTTTGCTTAAAAACGGCCCTGATGGTATGCACTGCATATATAAGCTCTTCAGCATGCACATTTCCTGTTACAAGTATCTTCTTTGTTGTTAGAGACTTACATGTACAAGAATGAGATGTATCATCCTTCCCACCTCCAGAGCTGGGCAGTACAAAAATACATGCATTTGATACAACATTTTCAAAATATGTTTGTATCTTGTATTTGGCGTTTTCACTTCTAAAAAGCAAAGTATTTTGAAAATGTATTTCAAAGTGCATTTTGAATGTAATTTGTATTTTCAAAATACTGAAAGTACAATTTTATTCAGGTGTTAAATTAATTTTAGTACCGCAGATTGCTCAGACAGTGATGTCAAAATGAAAATGATAAAATTGTTGATATTCACAATTCCCTCTTGATATAGTTTCTGGGGGGGGGGGGATAGTTCTAATACTGTGCTATTTGAATGTTACACATGGTAACTATAGAGATGTTAAGATGTGACCCTTATGTTGAACTACCTATTAAAAACAGTATAATGATAGTTCTAGAAATTATCCTAATAACTCATTCACAAATGTAAGCAAAGCTAAAGAAGTATGTTTGAGTAGTATTTATTGGATTTCTCTAAGGGGATTTATGAATTATTTGAACTGTGTTATTAATTAAGTAACAGAAAAAAAAGACATAAATCAGTACTTCTGCAGCAAGGACATATTTAAGGGAATAGTCATGGAGGTGTGGATCCTCCCCAAAATTTTGACTTTTGTTAACAAAATAATAATGATGAAGTCTTTTTTTTTCTGAAAAATTCTACATTTTCCAGCATTTGGACTCTGTAGGAAATTTTTGCAGCTAGGCTAGCTAGCCCAGAGGATGTCACTGATCACAACCCACAACTCTGCTGGATAGCAAAATTTTTTATATACATTAAGCCATTCTTTAAAAGCTACTCTGGAATCAGATTGTGAATGCAAATAAATTAGCTGATAGAAGGGCGACCACATTAGTTGTCAGGAAGAGTAAAAGTGTCATGAGCAGTAGAAATCATGTAACAATGAATCACTGTTGGTATAGATTACCCCGGCTATTGTTTATATTTTTGAAAAGTATTATAAGCAGTGATGTATCCTTTGAATATATATGGTTTGCATATTTTCAATATGCAAACCAGGTTTTGATGCTAGAATGAAATCGCTGCATTTGAACCCTCCTGATTTTTTTTTCTTGAAGGGGGGGAGGGGAAACACAGATATTCATTGTATATACATACATGTGTGTGTGTGTGTATCCATAAACGTATGTATAAATCTTGGTGCTCCCCCTGGATCTTCCAAACACTGTTGACCTTGGACACTATTTTTTTACATTTTTAAGGTGTTTTCTGGGGATTCTAAGGAGACAAGCACACTCTGTAAGCTAATGTGATCATTAAGTAATCCCATTAGACTGTATATATTTTAAAATAGAAAAGCACAGTTAATTAGTTTTGCTTCTAGTGTGCTTTTTTTTATATAAATAAAGTTCATATCCCTGAAAAAAAGTAATTTACACTTCTTGTAAATAAAAATAGAGATTTTTATACAAATACAAAATAAAATACCTTCAACAAGACCCATGCCCAGTTCACCAGGTACAAAACGATTGTTTTCATTTAAACCAACATAACGGCGAGATTTGATTGTTTCAATATGCTCTGCATGAGTGGCATCAGTGCCTACATTGAAAAGAAAAATAAAATAATAAAGACAAAAGGTAATTAACACAGCAAACTAAATGGGAATTGAAAAAATTATTTTAAATTATGTTACAAACAGTTATTCTGCAATCACAATAACACAATCTTTTGTTTCTTTATCTGCATATTTAACAAAATGTAAATAGCCTTTTTTTTAATTATTTTTCTGCACTTGAAATTTCAAAATATACATTTAGTATATTTGTTGCTCTTGATCCTGAACATGAAACCATAAAAGTTGCTACACAAACTATAAAATACAAACTAATGAAGACAAACTATAAAATATACAGCAAATTGTCTTCCAAAGTAATTATGAATCGACAGTTGTAGGGTAGGAACAGCTCATAAAAGCTAGTTAACTCTGCTGTTCAGTGCAATGAAAGTACTGTAATATATAAAGCCATCTGTGAAGCATTCATTAAAGAGTGAGTCTACAGTTTGGTTATTAGATTTACACCCTTTACAAAGCTGTCATTTCTTCTGTTCAATAAAAGCTGCAACATTACAACATGGATATGCATGGCCTTTTTTCAGTGATAAAGAATGACTCACAGATTTCATGGGAATGGAAAAAATAGCTACAGGGATAGAGTATTTCCTCATTCTGAGCCTTTGATTAGAAGCCTCTTGGTACAAATTCAAGCACCTAGTTTTTTGTTTTGTTTAAGGGGGGGGGGGGGTAAACAAAGTAAATCTTGCTGACAACCACAGAATTTTCTACATAATTAAATTATTTAAATAAAAATAATCCATACAAAAAATAGCTGTCAAAAGCTAAAAAAGATACCAAACAAATTAGGCAAATTGGAGTGTTTGGGCTGATTAATTTAGCAATGATGTGAAAAATTCCAGAGCTGGGGATCGAACTCAGGCTTACCGCTTAACGTGAAGGTGCTCTGCCACTGAGCTACTCACATGAATTTCTCACATAAGAACTGCTGGCACTTATCATCTTCTTCTGCAAACCACAGACTGAACAGATGAATCAATTAATCCGCGACAACTCATATGCCATGAAAATTATACAAATTTTTAGAAAGTGATTTTATCAACCTTTCAAGTAAATTAGGCAAGTTGGAGTGTTTAGACTGATTAATTTAGCAACCATGCAAAGCACAACATGGGCTAGATTAGACAACATGGAAAAACTTCTCATTCATTCATTTTTGTTTTTTTAAATGTTCTGGAAGGAGTGCAAAGTGTTTAAAGAAGGGGGGAAAACACTAATGCAATATATCAATCAATGGGATCAAGAACTTAATCACTCACCCTTATAAACCTATTAGAAATAGATATCAGCAATATTGAAAAATTAGCAGAATATGAAAATAGAGGTGATGGTTTAAAACCATATTACCAAATAAATAAAACCCAGTCATTCTCCATTATCCATTTCTTTCAACCTTTTTAATACGCCATACATTGGCGAGAATATAAACATTTTGAAAAGGATGGAATTGAGTAATTCTTTTCCTTAACACTAACGGAATTGGATTCAACCAAGAAGTTGCATAAGCTGACTTTGCAAACAAAAAGCTAAATAGCTAGTGCATCCTGAAAAAGTTCCTTTAAATCAGAAAATGTAAATCCGATAGGTGTAGTTGCTGTAATCTCTCTGGAACAAGTTCACTGTCCAATGGGATTAGTGTATGTTTTGTTTCCAAATGCAAATTGCTTTTTTGGATAGTATTTAAGCTGTAATTTTGCGGTAGATTCTGCCACTTCTCATCTATGCTGTTTAGCATAGGAGATGGTCACACACTTTTTTTTTTGTTGTTGTTAATTTAGTTACTATGCCCTCCAGTTGAGGTAGCTTACTTTTTAAGCCCAATTGTTAGTAGTAATGTAAATTATTTCTGTAACTATGTAGTCTAAATTTCAATACTGGTAAATGTAAAATTAATTATATTTAAAGTAGAATCAATATTAGGGTTTTTCTAAATAAGTCAAATTTAGTCATCCTTCCTTATTAGGAACTGCTAAGTTGGTTTAATTGACACATGATTGTTTTGGGGTCTTTAGATCGGGTTTTGAATATAAAACTTTTGAAAACGTTTCTCTTGTAATGCATGGACATAAAATTGTGAAACCTTTTTCTGTTTTCTTAAAACATAATAAAATCGCTTTTATCTTATTAAACTTTGTCTTCATTCATTTTCCCTATGGCAGCTATATTTTATTTAAGGCTTTGGTACTTAAATTAGAAACTAAAAGTTTTTAGGGTTAGAAAATCTTTGATAAGGATTGTTTCAACTCCACTTCATTCAGTATCTTTTAATTTTGTTTTGGCCATTCAGACCAACTAAAGGCGAACAAGATGAATTTTTTAAAAAGTATTTAAACTATGTGTTATATATCCTTAGTTTAATATTAATGTGTGTGACAGAATTTATAACTAAAATAAGCTATATAACATACAAACCAATTTGATTATCATAATACACAATTACAAAACAAACCTAGAAAAAAGAACAAAACCATGAACTATATAAATAAATACCTATGCCATGTTTCTCCATGAGTCCAATGAGATCTGCTTCAGTAAGTAACTCTGGAGCAGAAGTTTCACCTTCATTCATCTAAAATATTTAATTTACTGTTACAATTAATAAGGCGTAGATAACACTGATAAACAAAAGTTGATGTTATATTATTTTTTCTCCAACACAAAACTAATATTTTAATCTGATACACTCATGGATATATAAAAACAAAAATTAAAATGTTTACTTTTTTTTAAGGAAGGATAAGTATATATACATCATCATATCAATTCTGGAAATATTAAAATAAAATTTCAAATTTACCTGCAGTATATGCTTGCACACATCTTACACAGCAGAACACACTTTAGATGTATTGACTTAAATAAATTAGTATATGTTATGGCATTTATATTTTTGTTCAGGAAGTTCTCTCATGATAAACTAACATTATTCGGCAAGTACTGCTGGATTCCATTGCAATCGATAACAAGATTTCATAGTGCATATCTGTTGGTGAAGTTGTTCACCATCTCATCGCTAATTGCTCTAAATTCCCTGGAAAGAAGCCCTTGTGGGAATATAATAAATAGGCTCTCTGATATCTCTGAAATAAGAACCAACTGCACAGTTTCTTGTTTATTAGTGTAATGACATGTTTAATGACATGTGACAACCTAAGCTTTAGCTTTGAGGCATACAAGCTTTAATGACATGCAACAACCTAAATTTTTAAAACTTTTCACCATATTTTGAACTATACTCTTATAGCTTGTAGCTTTGTCATTCTGTAGGAAATTTTTCATGATATCCTTGCACGTGAGTTTTTCTATGTAGCAGGAGTTTCCAAATATCGTATAATTTATAAATACACCATCTTTTACTATAGCATCGGATATTGATAGAAACAAATTTCGGATAAAGACAAATATTATACTAACCTCATCAAGCACTTTTACAAAAATTTTATTGATTCCAGTTGGATGTGGTTTTTGAAGTCTTTATGTCTGTCATGACATTTGGAAATACATACATCACTGGCCAATAAATTCCTTTCCCGAAACCTTGATCCTAGTATTTCTGCTTTATTCTTTCTTAATTTCAAATCACACGTAAGACTATTCACCTCTTTTTATTTAAACCAGTGATACCACTTACGTGCTCTAGCACATCAAATATGCAAACAATCGATGATGGGATGAAAAAAAAAAAAAAAAAAATTATGACATGGGACATGTAATTTCTATCGTGCAAGATTTTTTTAAAAGAAAGAGAGAGAGTGAAAGAATTTTTTTTTTTTTTTTCATAAAGCATCCTCTCTCTAATGCAAGAAATAGAATGTCTGAAGTCTGAAGAAAAGTTAAAAAAATTAATAATGATTTCTGTTTAGGAACCTGAACTCTCTCAGTCACAGTCTATTATTAAAAGAGCTACTGATATTTTTTATTCAACTAAAACACACAGAGGAGGCTTGTCAAAGCAATAAAAATAATTTTTCTTCCGTATTTTCATAGTGTCCTGGTTTTATTTATTTTTCTGCACTCATGATTTTTGTCATATTTTTCATCCATTTCATTTTATCTAACTACTTGCTAAATTTCAATATTCAGTTATTTCATACTCATAAATGGTTAATTTCAAGACAAAGTGCATAAAATGTCATGTAAGTCACAAAAAATTTTTCTTTATTAATTATAATTTTTTTTAAATAGAAGTTCTAGGTTATTTATAAGTAAGATATTCATATACACGTCAGCACACCAAAATTTGTGAGACATGATAACATAAGTCGTGAAATTAACCAGATGGTTCTATATCGATAAGGACCCACTTTTAGGAAAAAAAGGACAGAGAAATTTGGAAGTTCTGGGTCCCAAGGATCCGTCCCTTCCAAAGTCTAGCGACATCACTGTTAAACCATGTCAGTCCCATTTGCAAGTCTACAAGATAGCATTCTTCCCCAATAAAAGGATGGTCAAGAGGTGGCCGGGATTCAGGAAGTATGCTGTTTTAAGGTACTTACTGGCCTTAATGCAAACTGATGCTGGGATACCGAATGTGCTTTTGCTTCTTAAAATTAATTCCCTTTGCTATTGGAGTCATACAAAAATAGCAATTTTCTAAATTATCTATAGATTTCCTCCCTATTATTGGTACGGCAAATGGCATTAAAGTTCCCTTTCCTTTGATTCATTCTGGAAATCAGATAGACTCGCTTAAACAATAAAAATATGGTGCCCATGGTTCATTTGCTCAACAATTTCATATCGAAAATAATGTTAGTAGACAATTTTAATTCATGAAGTCAGTTTTCATCAGCAAATGGTGCTTACTGATTTTGTCACAAATTTAACAAAAACTATCATTAGAATTAACACAACATGAAGCATTTTTAAAAAGCTTATTAAATGCTATTCTGATTAAATATTTATAACAAATGAATGATAAAATTCACTTTGCATCATAGTGTCAAATGAAATCTTAGTAGCGCCTAGATATATTACACATGCCACTAAAATTTTCAGGATTATTTGTCTGTAAAAACAAAGCACTATATAAAAGAATAAATAACATCATGTGATATATTTAAATGAAGAATCTCTGAAATAAGAACCAACTTCACTTTTGTATGAATATTTTCTTAATTCCCGCAGGTAGGTCTACTTGTTAAAATTTCCCAAGAAAAAATTTCTTGTTTATCAGTGTAATTAATGAAAATAAAATTAACAGGATAAATCACATAAAACACATGCCAAGCTTTCAAAATCAAAAAAGCCTGAAGTTGTCTGCTTTTCTAAGTCAAAAAGTCTGAGATTTCTTATGCATATATTTTCAGAATAAAATGCACACACAATCAATACATACATATATTTTTTCTTCTTTAATACCATGAATGTTCACATAAACTTAGCATTATCTCATTACTTGGGTTGTGTAATAGAAGTAAATTTGAAAATATATCAAAAGAAAGGTCAGAAAATATAAAACATCAGTTCAAAAAACATGAGAAAGTATTCATAAGTAAAAATTATACTAAGCTACCTTATAACACATGAAATAACATCTAAATTCGTGATAATAATACAAAAAAAAATATTCATACAGCTTTAAAATTTCTAGCACATTTTTAGAAAAATAATGAAAGTATTAATTGAGAAAATCAGTTTTTTAATTAACTCTTAAAGAATGAGAAAATGAAGAGAAATCCTGCATCCCAAAATAAGGTAAAAAAGCCTGAGACTTAAGCTAAAATTATAACACTTAGCATATCTGCATAAACTTTTTGCCTCTTTCATTATTAATTATTTAACATTAAATAACAAAGCCATCAACATTAAACATAAATACATCTAAAATTGTAAAAACATGATGATTACCTCAATAGAAGAAGGTTGGAAAACCTCATTAGCTTCATACTGTCCAATAACCTTCAAAAGCGAATAAATACATAAATATTTAGCATTAGAAAACAATATCAAAAAGGAATGCACAGAGCTTTCAGTTCTTAAAGAATAGTTTCCAACAAATAAACTTGCTGTGGGTACATGATCATGACAACAATAGTCTCAACCAGTGGGGGTTCGTAATAAGGGGCCAGATGGGCTGGCCCTACCACCTAACCAATATCAATCAAAATATCTTCCTATTATGTAGCACAGTCATTTTAATGATTTATATTTAAATTGAAAAAATGAATACATTTTATTCTATTTTAATACTATCCATCAAAAAAATCACCTAAAAAACCCATTGTTATGTTTTCTATGGCAATGAGCTTGAGTAGCCCGAAATTCGTGGCTTTCTCATTTGTTTATCGGGTTGGCACATTTAGCATTTAGGCACAAAGCCGTACTGGTATGGTATTAACTTGACTTCAAAACTGCTTATTTAGCACTGCCTTTGGTTCACAGATTTTTGGGCCCTGGTATGGTATTCTTCATAACTGAAAGGGGAAATTTTACTAATCAACAGCTATTGGTCAATTGAAAATCATTTTTTTCCCCACGATCTTATGTTTTTTGTAGTCAGATATATGCAATGTGTAAATGTAATTTATAAGCTAATACTGATTTTAATATAAAACGATCATTTAAAAATTATGAAAAAACAGCTATAAAGAACATAAATACTAAAGAAAAATTAAACATGGAATAAAATACCTTAGCATTCCATTTCTCATATGGATAAACTTCAAGATAATTTTTGGCTATAATTACAAGACCATTTACAGCAAACTGTAAAATAAATATGTAAAATATTATAGAAGAATAAAAACTAGAAATTAAATGTTTAATAATGCAATTTTAAGAAACTGAAATACATGCAATAAATCTCAAAGGCACAGCCAAATAACAACCTTGAGTTATCAGAAGTCGCCTTCCTAATCAAAATTTAGATTTTTGTCAGTGAAAATAGTGGATGATATATAAAGCTGTACTAGTATACTTTAAGAAAAACAGAATTATTTGTACTAAATGATAAAAAGAATTCTTAAACAATAAATTCAACTAATTTAAAAATTAGCAGGAATGTAAGCATATAACATTTTCCATACATAAAAATGTATAGATTGTTTGGGCTCCATACATAAAAATGTATAGGAGCCCAAAAAAATCTGTGTCTTTTTACTCTATGAGCTGTTACTTGTTGTGTGGCCACGTGTTTAAGCTTTGTCAGCTTGAACACAAAGCCGTGCTAATTGCAAATCATGAAAATAGTTTATTCTAACCAAAAAATAAAATGATTTGAAATGCATCTGCCTATTTTCTAGTCCAGCATCATGAAAACTGGGCAATGATTGATTATAAAAGGTCTGTCCTAAAAGTAAGGAATAAAAAATTTTATAAATTGAATAATTGTTCTTACAAGGAAAAATACTCAATAGTAAAGTATATGCCATAGTAGGAAAATTGCATTAGCAGGCCATGAATAAATAAGCAGCACAGTTGTAGTCGAGTTACTTCATCAAAGAAATGGTTAGAGGTATGTAGATAGGACAAAATATTATTACATTATGAATTTTTGAATAACACTTAATCACACACATCTCATAGATAACATGAGATGACACACACAACCATCACATAGTGTACAGGTAACACTAAAACAATGCTTTGAAGACATGTCAGCACACACAGACTTTATTTTTTAGAAGTAAACTCAGCATTAAATAACAACAACGAATATCCGATGTGAAAAACTTGAACACAAATATCATATTTCATAATGGTTTGATTGTGGATTAAGGCTGATTGACTGCACTAGAGTCCTTGGCCTAGAGAGAATGCCCTCTGTGGAAGACTTTCTGGGGGATCCGAGCCCATATTTATGCGAGGTTTCAGAGAAAATCACAGAAAACTCCAAACAGTAAGGTCAACAGGTGCGACCGAAGTTTGAACCTGGCACCTCCTGCCTTCAATTAAATTACTTTTGAAAGGTTAAAGCGTATTTAATGATTGATGAAAAGAAAATTACTAAATTTTGAATAATTAGTTATTTTAGGAAGTAAAAATAATAATTATAAAATTACTGCTTGTTCAAGAAAATATACATGTTAGGAATGACAATGCCTTCGGCAACAATACAACAAATCCAAAGTTGCTGCAAGAGGTTGTAGAATCTTTTTAAAGCATTTTTATGATGCTGCAAAGCCTTGTGGTTACAGCTCTTTGGATATCTTGGTGAGTATCAAAATGGCATCTTTTCATGTCCATCTTAAGCTATGAAAATGAAAAAATAAAAGAAAATCAAGAGATCGATTGGCATGGTATGATGACTGGGGAAGTAGGGATGCAATGGATATCCAACAAACATACTGCATCCGGCCAATATTCCGGATAATTGGCAGTAGGCAGATATTACAAATATCCAGCAGTACATCCGGCCTAAAATTATATACAGAGAAATAACAAAAATAAACATAATAAATGAATAAATTCTAAAACCAGCAATAGTAAAAAATGCAAAAAACAAAGTTTTGTGAAAATATTTTGTTTTCAATACTTTTTAGAATGTATTTTTATCTTGTGTATAAAATGGGGGGGGGGGGGGAATTAAGTACTTCTATCCTTTTTTTTTTATTATTATTGGAGTAAATTATTACTGGAAGAAATTACTGTACAAAAACACTGTTTTTCAATCATTGTAAGAATTCGGTTACCTTTTTTTCCCCACCATAAATTGACTGGTGAGAAAATGTCCCCTTCCACCCTAATTTTGATAAACTAAGGAAATTCGTTACATTGATTTTCCAACAATTGAATGGAAATGGATGTCTTTCTTTCAAGAACTGATTTTTAAGATATTTATTTAAATCTTGAGGGAGAACATCCATGGCATTCTTATTTGTATGACTTTAATTGCAGTAAAACAGGTACTAAATTCATGGGAACAATCCCAAAAGGATTTCTGATTTTTGAATTAGATGATTTGAAACTAATGAGAAAATTTAAAGAAAAAAGTAGTTGTTCAATGATCTAAGACTACTGAAAATAAAACAAAAAAGAAGAAAACATACTGCTGCCTGGAAAACCGGATATCTAGCTGAAACTTAGGCCAGATATTCGGTATCCGGCTAAATTGATATCCGTAGCATCACTAGCACACAGATGGGGACCGTATTTACCAAGTTTAATACAAAACTCTATTGCATAGCATTGTTCAATAGATTGCTGCATCTTAAGCATAACCAGCTATACTCTAAACAACTGACTATTAGGCCACTGGACTTCAGCTGTGTATTATGAGCAGTTGTGCGACCACTGAAATACATCAGTGACATTCCAATCCACATTTCTGAGTCTTCTTTTCCTTGGTGATGTGCCAGGAGTGTACAGAAATTTTTTTTTCATTACTTATGGAACAAACCTATTATAAATATTCAGCTAAAAGTGTGGTCCTTTGTAACAAACTTAAAATATCAACTTGAAAAAAAGGTAGATCAAGAAATTTAATTGTAAATCCAGAAAAAAAATTCTAATAAAATCTTGTATTATCATATAAAATTTTGAAAAAATGAAAATAATGATACTAATTATAATATATGAAAACTTATTTAAAACCCCACATAAATAATCATGTGCAAAATATATATATATTATAAATTTGAAAGATTTCAGATTACAATTCAAAACTGCCTGAAATACATGGAAAGTTGAAATTATCAAAGCTAGACCAAAAAATATATTATTTACTGATGAAAAAGGGCATGGCTATCATATGTTTTCTTATCTTATTATTTTTCATACTTTTACTTACTTAAACAAAGATAATAGGGTTTGAGTTGTAATCTGAGTTTTGAAATTCATATTGTTTGTGTATCTAATTTGCTTTCAGCACAAATTATTACAGAAAGATTATCTTCTTTTTTTTTCTTTTTTAAGTAAAGGATTATTATTTTTCATGTATACATTCTTTATGAGTAAAAATAGGAATACATTACCCTTTCTTTATTAACATCAATTTCAACAGTTGTTTCTCTACCTTCTGCATCTTTAGAAACACAAGCCAAAAAGTGACGAACAACAAGTTCATAAACTTTTTTTTCATTACCCTAAAAACATATAAAGCTAATTTTTATTTATTAATAACAAAATATCATTTAAAAGCACAGCATACCAGATATCTGTATCCACATTTGTGGAACTCTATAAGGAAATGGATTCATATTTTCATCTATATGCTTTACTGAATTCAAATTGTTTGCACCTTTTTCTTTTTAATGGATCTTAAAACGAAACACTTTAAAAAAATTTCATAAATGAAAGAAAAAAAGAAACCTAAAACTTATAATTGATTAATTTTTATATAAATGAATTTAATATTTAAAAGAACTATTCATTGTTTCTTCATATTAATTCAATCTTTGTATTTAAAACATAAATCAGTAATAGTTTATAGGGCTTGAAATTAATGGTGATCCACTGACTCGAGGCCACAAAAATATATAACGAGCAAGTAGAATACAAAATTTGTTAGTTTGTCAGACCAGCAACATTTTATTTACATTTTTCTCTTGAAAATTTTCCTCGATTAGTCCCACAATACATCATCTAATTTTACCAAATCCAAGCCATGTAATTTGATCTATTTAATATTTTTATAATAGGTAACACTTACATTTTTTAATTCAGTTCTTAAAAGAAATCAATATATATTGCTCATAAAAGTTGTTTTTTTTCTCTTTTTTTTTATTTTTTTTATTATCTTGGGCCAGAGAAATCGTGGAGTTACTGGTCTTTTGGTCCAGTAACTCTATGACTGCATTTTATATCCACTTTAAAATAAAAATAAAAATTAATTTATTCGGGAAAAAAAAAAAAAAAAGAATAGCACTAGAGTGCTACAAATTTCAGTTCTCAAATATTTGAAAAAAATGCTACATTCTGACATTTTCTAAATTTTTTCCAATTTGAAGAAAATATATTCGATTGATATTTATTTTTAGAACTTTTCTACTTTTCAAGATCACATAGAATTAAATTATTTTAATAGTGCCCTTATTTATTTAAATTTCAAAACTTCTATGAAAATACATGTAAAATTGATAATACATGTACATTTTTTCATAATAAAATTTTTAAAAAAGTACTATGCCACTAAAATGTCTTGTAGCATAAATGCACAAACTTTTTACTAATGAAAATACATAATTTGAGAACAACTTTATTCATGGTGATTTATATTCCACAACAAATGTTCATGTAGTCTGAACAATAAAGTCCAAGGTTAGCATTGTAACTTCATAAAGTACACTTTAATTTTCAACTTAGGAGGCTGTGAACCTTAAAATATAAATATAAGCAAAATTCATCATGGATCCAATCTTTGGTTTGTGATCTCAATTAAAAATCTAATAATCACATTTGATTATTTTGAGCTCAGAAAAATCTCTATAGTTTAGTCATGCCTTTTAAACACAAAACATGTTTTTCAAGCACTGCATGAAGTTAATGAAGATAGATCAGGGCTATAGGCCATAAGCGTAAAGTTTCATAATTATTGGGGGGGCCGGGCCCCACAACTATATAAATTCAAGTCAGTGTCGTAGCCAAGGGGAGGGGGGGTTAGGAGGGTCATAAGACCCCATGAGGAATTTTTTGCCATACAAAATGTATATTCTTCACTACCTTATCATACACATGTATACATATATGTGAGTTGGACAAGTCGTACCCCCCCCACCCATGAAAAATTTCTGGCTACGCCACTGATTCACGTACATATAACTTACTCATAGCTGCCAACTACTACGAAATATAATGAACCACTTTTTTCACATGATTTCTCGGCTTAAAATATAGCAAAATGTTTGTGCTGCTCGTGCGAACTGGTTACTATTTAAAAAAAATACTTTACAAATGTACTGTTTACAAAAAGTGGTTAATTATGTTCCGTAGTAGTTGGAAGCTATGACTTACTGTATATAAATGTAAATTATTGGAAGCGTTCGAGCTCTATGGGTCCATAGAATTCTACACCTATGTAAGGTAAGTATCCATGTTAGTATCTTCCTACCATGTTATAAGTTAAAAATAGAAGCAAAGTAAAAAATCCAAAGGAGAAAAAAAACCATTTTCGATGACATAGTGCATTTTAGACACATCTGAACAACTTTACATTGCAGAATCTGATTTTAATTAACCGGAGCTTGGCGAGGGCAGCTTATAGTAACATTGTGTGTTACGTGGCGTCACAATGAATACTAAATCATGATTCAAATCAAAAGAAGAAAATTTTTATAAGTAAAGGTTTTTTTAAACGTTTGTAAATGGAGTGAAATACTTTTTTTGTTGTTAGTATAAATGAGTTTTCTGTATTCAGTGGTAAATTATTGGGTGGGCTCAGCCCCTACTCACAATTTATTGGGGGGGCTCGAGCCCCACAGGCCCATATAACTCTACGCCTATGCTATAGGCATATGAGTAAGTCATTTTGAATTACTACATTCTGAATTTACAAAATAACAATACTTACACAAAATACCAAAATACATATTTTTAAAAATATTATTGGAATAATAAGCAAATGCTCATGTGTACAAAGATGAGCTTTTCTTTTTCCTGAATGACAGAATTGATGGACCATAAGGATAATAAAATAAGAAACATAAACAATTTAATTACTACTTATTAAAACAATTTTAAAAGACTCAAATAACAAATTCACCCATGTACACTAATTATCAAATGAAACATTTACTAATAAACAATAATTACAGTTTTTAATATAGTTACTTCTAAAAAAAATGGATGCATGTATATTTTTATCCTTTTTTCATTTCAAAGATATTTCATACTGACATATACAGCATAAACTGTCATTTGTGCAAAATATACTTTTAGAAAAAAAAAAAAAAAAAAATTGTTACCATCAAAAAGATACATTATAAATTAATGTTATTTTGAGGGGAAATTATTTTGCACACTCTCTCTCTCTCTCTCTCTCTCTCTCTCTAACTAGATAATTTTTTATATAAATTAAAATAAGCTTCTTACTGAAACACAAATTTATGTAACATTTGATAAAAAGCATTACATGTATTTTTAGATAATTCCTTTCAAACAGCTTTACATTACATGCGCAAAACAAAAACCTAAACAAGGCATAAAAGAACACATAATTCACCTGAAAAGTATCTGAATATTTTGTAGGATGAATAGGAGGATGAGCATTATCTGTCTTTTTACCCTGTCTAGGACTAGGACCATCATTTAAGACTCTTTGTGCAAATGCTGAAAATAAATCATGTTTGTAAAATTTCTCTTCTTAAAATAAAAATCATTAAATTTAAACTAATTTACAGAAAGAACCAGAACTAAAAACAGAGGTGAAATTAAACAAAACTATAAAATATGAATCATTCAAGTTTTCAATGGAAAAAAAGAGAAACTGGGCTAATATATATAGTAAAGAACAAACCACATAAAAGTCAAAACTAAGTTCTACACATGAGTAAATATTTCATTAGCCCACTTGGATCAGAGTTACTTTGAACAAATTCAAGACAAAGTAACTATTTTTTATAATAATAATAGTAACAGTAACAAAACAAAACAGTAACAAAAAGTTTAGTAGTTTACTAATAACTGAAATATACAGTGGAGCCTGTCTAATGTGAATACCCTCGGGACCAGCAAAACAAATCAGCCGCCCAAGTGGTGGCTTAAGAACCATTCTATCGTGCGTTGGGTCCCCGTTTGAATTCTGGCTTGGGCATGGATCTTAACTTGTCCTTCCCTTAATAGGGGGTAACGTTGGCCGCCCACTGGGTGCTCCCATGATAAAATGGCCATTAATTTGGGCCTTAGCAGTGGTAAAATGCTTGATGAGAAAGTGCCCATCCACTGGGGGGGGGGGGGTATCATTTTATAAAGGTAGTCACCCTAAAAAGGTTACAAAGAGTGCTGATTAGAAAATGGAAATTTACAAAAGTGGTCACTATAGACAGGTGGTCGTTTTACCAAAGTGGTCACTTCAGCAGTATATTCAATGTGCTGGTTAAAGTCTGTTGTCACCCCAATAATTTCTGAATGGCAAGAGCTAAAGCCTGGCAGCTAAATTCGGGGTTAGCATTCTTCTCGCAAAAAGAATCGGAGATACGGGGAAAAGTCAATTACAAAGTTATTCAGCATCATCAATTTAGTAAGAAAAGACACCTTGCACATAATGCTCATTAATTCGCACAATAATGCTACAGATATAAGGCATAAAACCCACATCTATTTGGTCGAATTTTCCAAATCTGCATTTACCTGGCATTAAACTCATGCTAAAAGTGTTTTCTGTCATCAACAGTACACATCTGGTTGCTAATCTGCAATTCCCACTGGAAGTTGTACAATACGGCTGGTGACAAACTAAAAAATAATCCTTTTTTATGTTTTTTGTTGTCTTTTCTTAATAAATGAGTGATGCTGAACAACTCTGTAATTGACTTTTTTCCTGTATCTTGTACAGTTTTCAAGATAAAAATGTTAAATCCAAATTTAGCCACCAGATGGTGCTATTAATTGCAAGTTTTATAGAACAATATTTTTTTATATAGAAGGATAAAACTATAATAAATAATCATAGCAAATATTATTTTTTTTAAATGATTCATTGCTTCATATTATGATTATCTTACCTCCCCAATTAGGATCTTGACATTGCATTTCAACTAAAGGTTTTAGATCCAATTCTTTAGGAAATATATTGGTTTCAGTTCTCGGATAACTAATGAAACCTTTAGTATACAATTTTTCAGCTATATTCATAGCTTCTTTTGCATTTATATGAAGTTTTCTTGATGCAAGTTTTTCAAATTCCTGGTTTTAAAAAAAGTTTATATAAAAATTTTCAGTTACAAATAAACAATTATGAAAATGATGCACATAAAATTTCAGTATTATAGTCACTGTTCAGTCACTGTACATTAAGAATAAAGACTACTGATTAATACTGACATACACTCTATTACTTAAAACTAAGTACTCAGTATAAAATAACTCTTATAACAGATACAAATTTTGCACAGAAAAACATGCATGCTTTTTGAAAACAGGGATGAAATAGGTTTAAAATTTTTAATTTTAACCTGTAATATTGTTTTTTAGCTTTGTGTACTTCAGATACGATTTTAAAAAAAAGAAAGAAAGAAAGAAAAAATGTTAGTATTAGTGGTCAAACTCGATTCAAGTACAAAAAAGGAAAAAATAATTAAGTTTTGTTTAAATTAATTTTAATGTGAAGAGAAATAAATTATTTACTCTACTAATAAATTTAAAACACTCCACTAAAAATGTAAATCCTGGATAAGTTTCTTTTACTTAAATCAAACACATATTAACTTCTCAGAATAAATTAATTTACATAAAGTTGCTTTTTCTTTTCTGCTTCCATAAAGTAATATGTTTAGTTTTTCCTTACAAAATCCAATAAATTTTTCCTTACAAAAACCTTACCTTGTTATTTTCCTTTTTACTGAAGTCAAAAAATTTAGAAAACATTTAGATTATGCATTACAAAAAGGTTTTTTTTTTTAAATACTCAAAATGTACCATCAGTATCTTAAACTGCTTTAAACATATAAATCTTCTTTCCTTCAAATTAAATTTTGTACAACTATATTTAAAGATATAGTATTGCAAAGATTTACTTACAACTGTATCCAAAGGTTGTGGACGCCATTTATTCTTGTTCCGACTTCTAATATCTACTACACGAGCTGTAGGATCCTTATAAAAAATATTTTTGACATCAGTAAAATGTTGAGAAAAATCATGTGAAACAACCAAACAACAACAAAAAAAAAATCCTTACCTCTAAACACAGCTGATACAATACTAAACATGCATTATGATCAAATAAGCGGTTTCTTTTCCAGCTAAATTCTGTTAAAACACTATCTTTGGTATGAGACACTACAAAAAGAATAATCAAAATATTACACAAATAGGGGAAAAAGACCTTTTAATTTTTGAAGACATGTTTTCTATAGTTCCAAAGCCTTTATGGGATATCTTTGGTCATTTTTTAAGAAAAATTTGGCTACTTAAATTAAATACATGTATGAAATACTTTAGATTGCATATAAAAATGCTTGTTACCAACAGTAGCGGCTCGTCATTAGGGGCCTGCACTACCGACATTCCAATATCCAAATCAAAGCTTCTTCCTATTCTGTAACTCAGTTCTTTTAAAATTTTACCTTAATGACAAAATGCACACATTTTACTTGATTTTAATATTATCCATTAAAAAAAGCACTTAAGAAACCGATAGTTATGATTTTCCCCTATCTAAACCATTCACAGGCCATGGGCTTGTTTGCCCTGAACTTGGCATCTTTTTTCAGTTTACTGGATTGACTTTGATATGGAGCCCAAAAGCCATACTGACGTGACATAAACTTGGCTTGGTGCTGTCTTCGAGCCCTCACATGGTGATCTACACGACTGTACAGAGAAATTTTGCCAATCGGTAGCTGTGGTGAAATTTTTCGCTCAGGAAGAAATCATTTTTTATTTGTGTGATCGTATTTTTGGAGTACAATCAAATATTCTTCTGTTTTGTTTTCTTGATTTACAAAATGCTACATGTAAATATATTTTTTTTTTGTTAATATTGATTTTAAAATAAATAAACGATTTAAAAATTATAAACAAGCAGCTATAAAGGGCATAAATACTAAATAAAAATTAAATATGGCTTTCTGATTAGTAATAGAGTAAACTTTTCAATATTAGGTAAAAAATTAGCAAAAGTTGTACAGTAATTTTTATAATCATTTGCCATTTGAAAAATTTTAAATACTCGCACTGTGTGCACAGGGCTCTATTATGTATATATATTTTACACTACATGTATATATAGTATTAAACTTCATACAATTATTATAATAATTGTATGAAGTGTAATACTTTAAGTTACATAATTTAAAAAAACTTTTGAATTCAGACCTTTTAAAAATTCATACACATCTCAAAAGAAAAACAAAATCTTGATGTTTGAAGACTTATTAAAAACTATTCAAAATAAGATATCACTATAAAATTTTTTAAGGACTCAAAGTAGGAGAATTTATAAAAGTTAAATGTACCTAAGTTAAGCACCCTATTTTCTTATTTTTAAATATTTTAATTATACAACCAATGTGTAATCCAAAATATTTATCATTTTGTACTGAAAAGTAATTAATAAACTATACACTGTTAACTAACTTAAAAAAGTTATGTAGTGTATGAAAATAAAAAAAAATTAAATTAAATTATATTTTATTTGCTTTCTTGAGCATTTTATGATCAACAACTCATTCACTGACAAATATTCTTTGTTTCAACTTTCACTTTAATTTTGATGCATTCTTTTCATTCATATCTAAACTTACCCTTTCTAATGAAGTTTTTCTTTACTCACTTCTTTAAAAAAGTAAATACATTTGTAATAGGAGTTAGTTTTTATTCTTAAAGCATTAGAGATTTAAACTAAGGAATGCTAGGGAAAATATTAATTTTCAAGATGTATGATAAATGATTGAAACTAAAATGCTGGAGATAATACTTACCAAATTTTTACAGCACACACATACACAAAAGAAAAGTGAAAGTCAACAATCTGAAAATGGGGTGGGGGGTGCAGCAATATGCAGGGCTACAAAATAAACAAAAATGCAGAATTCTGCAGACAACTCTTATGTCTATCAGTGAGGGAGGAAGGGAAGGGGGTGCCAGTTTTGCTCACTAAGCCATTAATTCCTACTAGTTAAACCTCCAGCAGAGATCCAGACCGGGAGATCATCTTGAATATTTTGACAAAGCATGTTTGCACTAGTGGTGTTTATTTTCACTTACAGCAGCATCAGAGAAAGAAAGGGCTTTTTGCTAATTGACAATAAATTACTGATAAAAAAAAAAAATAAGGCAGCAGCAAACTTAAAGCAGCATATTCGGTGCAAAAAATGATCGGTGTTTTGGAATTAATATCACTGTGTTTTGATGGAAAAATCATACAAATGGATCATAAAATCGTACATTCCGTACAAAAACGTAACCTTCAAAATTCTTACATTGCACGGCTAGAGAATATAAGTTGTTGGCAGGTATGCATCTATCATTACCTTGAAAATTGTTTTATCATTTTCAAGGACTTTTCAAGTGTATGAAGTTTTCAAATGTATTTAAGAGCTCTTTTTTATGTTCATCTGAGGCTTCCTTTTAAAATTAACAAAACATTTTTTGTAAAAAAATCAAACTTTACAGTTTTTATAAGACAAACTCTTCAAATGGTGATATAAACAGGCTTGGCTTTATTGAACAACAAAGCTTTATTGAACTCGAATACTCAAGCTTGGCTTTATTGAATAACAAAGTTTCAGTCTAAAATTATTAAATAAAATTAATAACCAATTATTTGGAAAGAGTTTTTTCGCAACAGAAGCCACCTTATCTATATAAAATACAAACAAGATGTAGCATTTTAAGCTTACAGAGTCATACTTTAGAATTACTGTTGTATTACTTAATTTTTCAAAATTTAATAAAACTTTTTGTTTTCAACACAAAAATATTTAACAGTTATTTGAACATTCATCATTAGAAATTACACTCAAATGAACATAATTATCACTCACAGACTTTATTTAACAATTGGGTTACCTTTGATTTTCCAAAACATTTCAGGTATAAAGGCTTGAACCTGTTTATATCTTTCAACAACAAATCCTAAAGTTGGAAACTGGCAACTACCATAACTTATAAGTTGATTGCTTAAAACATCTGAAAAAACTTTAGTTAGTCTCAGTGTCTGAAATCTTGTAAAAGCTGCACCTGAAAATATTAATGAATGCATGTTTTAACATAAAACATGAGCAAGAATAAATATCATTCATAATAAATAAGCCCTATGTGATATGTTAATCACCATGCTTCCTCACAAAAGAAAGAAAGAAGTTTGCATACATGCACTAATAAATTAAACAATTAAAAATTCATTTTGCTTTTTCTACTAATAGATCTGGCATTTTTAAAAATTAACTTTTTCAAAGCAAATCATGCAATAAGTTATATATCTGAATAAATGTTAGCATAGAGACTAGTAATTAAAGTCCCTGTCCCTAGTGAATATTACACAAGATTCTCGTTCACACAGCAGATATGTTCAGCACAACACTGTGTAAAAATAAAATATGCTTAAATAATGAATTTTGGTGGATAGATTTTATTGTATATTGTATAAACCCTCCTATATACTTCTTGTTTTTTTTTTTTTTTTTTTTTTTCTTGTTTTTTTTTTTTTTTTTTTTTTTTTTTGGATGCTGAGTTGTAAATATGTACAATATGAGTAAAAATTCTCATAAAAAGAAGTTTTATGTATTGGTAAAATAATGATTGAAAACATGTTTTTTGTCATTATTTCTACACTGTGTTATTTTGAAAGAATGTAAATAAAAATCTGTGTAAAAAGATAATCGAGCATAGTCATTTAAAAGATGATGAAGCTAACAGCCAACTCTATATCAGACGTTATAATACTGTGAACATCTTATAACTGTATCATGATGTGTCACCCGATTGGTTCTGGATTCAGCTGTGTGAGGCTGAGCTGAAGATTCTGCAGTATGTAGCTGAGAGATAAGACCGAAAATTATACTCAAGGGTTGTTGCTTGTAAACGAATTTTCTCAACCCAGATGAGCTTACACCGCAGGCATCAACCGAAGTCAGCTCTGAAGTTTAGTTAAGAACTGAGAGGATTTTGGCTGGGGAAGTAAAAAATATGGGTGTTATGCACTCGAAAACTTGAGACACAAGTACTATCTCATGTGTTCGAGTACACACAAAACCCATTTTTACTTCCCCGAAATGATCTCAATTCTTTCCTAAACTTCAGCAGATGCCTTCCAGAAAGAGTTAACTGGCAAGGCATCACCAGTGGAAGTGCATTTACTGATGTTTGGTTAAACTTCACATTACTAAATTTATCAGAAAAAGTAGAAGGCAAAACATTTGCCTGTGCATTAGTATCCATTTTAAAAGTGATGGGATAGCCATTCATAGTGATTTCTGGAAACAAAACACTGTCGTTAGAAATAGAAATTGCACCAATATAAGCAACGCTAGAATCACTGGATTGTTGATACATGCTGATGTTGTTTTGATTGCTGCAGCTGTCAAGGCTGCCAGTAAAATACTTAAATAATAATTTAACGTCTAGCAATTATTATATGTTTTTCCGATAAGCCAAGCAGTGTTTAGGTTCATGATGAGATCCACAATATCAGCAAGTGTAATTTTTTTAAAGCATCACATCGATGATGGAAGAAGCCGATATTTGTTCTTCCACATAATCAATATGAGGTAGGTTGTCGTCGGATCATTGATGTCAATCATCATGATTGCAAACAAAATCAGTAACAGCTCCAATGATTTTCTCATCTAACAAAGTCTCTTGCTAAAGTTCCCTGTCAATGGCCAACCATTTCTCCACATCTAACACCATCAACTAATACATTTGAATGTCAAGACAAATTTGTTACTAGTCTGTCCTACCGTGGGTGTAAATTCTTAAAACTTACTGTTTATTATTACAATTATTATTGCATTTAAATAAATTACAACCAGTTAAAGCAGATATCCAGTTAATTGGAGGCCAGTTAAGAGGGAATCTACTGTATGTTATAATAAAATGCCAAATGAACCAGCAAAGTATACTGACAATTTCATTTGAAAGTATCATATATTTATTTCTGATGCAAAGCAATCTAGATAGGTATGAAAAATGAATTAATAAGCATAAATCAAATATGATATAAAATAATTTTTCATACTAATTAGATTAGTTAATTTATCAATTAGCTAATTTAAACAGTGGCATATTTCAATAAAACATTTTGATTAGAAAATTAATAAAACTAAAGGAGATGAAATTTTTTTTAAAAGATCTATATTTTTCTTTAAATGAGCACTACTCTAAAACTTTGCAAGATGAATGTTTTGATATTGAATAAAAGGTTTCAACAACATAAAACACTTTTGTTTCATTAGTTAGAACATTAAATGAGCCCTAGTTGAGAATTTAACAAGATGAATATTTTGATATTGGATGAAAAGTTTTAGCAACATAAAACACTAGAATGTGAGCATCTAAACGAAATCTCTTACGTGAAAAATTTTGGCAACATCCACTAGTTTTATATTCAATTAAAGTACTTAAGTACGAACACATTGACAACTTTTCATAAAATGTACAAGAAAATCTTTTGTAGCACACATCTATACATTGTTAATTAAGTATGGCATTACGGTGAATAAATTATCAAAAAATTACAAAATGTTTTTAAAATTATAAATAATAAAAATTTTACCAATCCGTAGGTCCAATTCTCGCCGTACATTGACTGCATCACTCATACCCTTATCAGGCTCACAAAGGTTGGCACAAGCACGAGAAATGGCCTGAGGAGTGATTTCAGAAAATCTAGCACGATAAACCCTGATGCTAGGCTGAACTAAAATGGAAAAAAAATATGTTTTCAATAAAAAATGAAAAAAAAAAGTAAGCTGTAAATGTTAAAGTTTGAGAAATAAACTGTTGCCTTTTATGACATTATATGCATCAACCATTCATTCTTCTGGTACCTATAATTTTCATTCATATCTGAATGTGCCCTCTTCAGTGAAGTTTTTTCTTTATTGGCAGTGCCAATCCTAGCGGGCGGCAAGATGGTGCACCGCACGTGGGTGGCCAAACTTAAGGGGTGGCAAAATGATTATCAACCAACATAAAAAAATAATGACCTTATATAATTTTTTTTCTAAGATCTAACTCTACTAATTTGACTGAATGGAAAGATGTTTGCCACGACAGCAGTGCAAAAATACAAGCAACAGAAGAGCCAAACGACAGTTTGGATTCACCTCCTGATAACGTAATTTTTTCTTCGAATGAGACCGTGGTTTTGGATAATTAGACGTAGCAGAATCTGATCTCACAGAGGCTCATCCTGGAACATCCAAAGAAAACACAACCTCTGGTTTTACTGTCAGTGATGCTGGTACTTGGCCTTCCAAATTAACTTTAAGAACTATTGAACTTTTAATTGAGACAGAATTTATGTCTGAAAGTGAAAATTTTAAATTTCTTACAAGTGAAACTGGTAGACGATTTAGTTATTCGTATGTTTACAACTCATTGAAAAATGGTGAAAAAGTTAGACGAACATGGCTATATATTCTGTTTCATTAGAGCCGCATTTTGCGTTCCATGCAAATTATTTGGAGGGTCTGAAGGAGAAAATATTCATTGGCAACATTGCTCTGACTATTTTTCTAGACACGAGAATAGTGCAAAACATATGAAATGTGTTAAGACTTTTTGGGAGCTCAAAACACGGCTAAGCAACAATCGCACAATAGATAGAGAACAACAAAACTTCTTTTCTTTGGAAAAGAAACGATGGAGAGCAATTATCGAACGAATCATTGCTATTGTGCAATATTTGGCTAGCCAGTACTTAGCTTTTAGAGGTAGTACTTCAAACCTATACGAAAAAAACAATGGAAACTTTTTAAAAGCGGTGGAAATGATAGCCAAATTCGATCCTGTTTTACTTGAACCTATAAATAACGTCCAAAACTCTACGGATAAAAATACCCGCATGCCCTATTATTTAGGTTAACATTTTCAAAATGAAATTATTGCAGTTTTAGCTGATTCTACTAAAAAACAGATTATAAAAATAATACACAAGTCCAGATATTTTTCTGTTATACTGGACAGCGCACCGGACATTAACCACACTGAATAAATTACCTTCATAATTCGATGCGTGAACATGTCAGACAGCAAATCAGTCATTTCCGAGTATTTTGTTGGATTTTACCCAATTAAGGATACTACAGGGGAAGGTTTGTTCAATTTTGTGTTAGATGATGTACTTCCTAGTTTAAATCTAGATGTTCAAAACATTCGGGGACGAGGATACGATAATGGTGCTAACATGCACGGAAAAAATATAGGTCTGCAAAAAAGACTATTAGATATTAATCCTAGGGCAATTTTTACACCATGCGCGGCACATTGTACGAACTTAGTAATTAACGACGCTGCTAAGTCAAGTGACGAGATTGCAATTTTTTTTATGTTATTCAAGAATTATACAATATTTTTCAGCTTCGATATACAGATGGGATATTTTAAAGAATACAATTACAAACTTTTATTTAAAGCCGCTAAACAATACTCACTGGGAGAGTCGAATACTTGCATTACGACCAGAGGCGCAGAGAGCCCAGTCGGGGCCCCGGGTATAAAATTGAAGGTATCCCCTTCGCTATCCAGAAACCCTTTCGATCAGGCCCTGATTTCCCATTAGCCCCCAGCCTATGGCCCTCGAATGTTGGGTCACCCCAAGACAAAAATCTCAGTTCAATTTTTCTTAATTACAGATTTTTATATAACCTTTCTATCCTTTCAAACAATATTTTAAACAAGTTGCCAATCTGCTCGATGATTGGGTGGCATTTATAGCCAGGGTTGAAAAAAGTTGTTAATTCTTAGGCGTTTTATATACAGATTGAATTTGTTTGTTAAATCCATCATGCAAGATAACAGACGGCTGCCATTTTGGGGGAAAAAAGCCCAGACTTTCGACAGCAGGGCACAGCCTGACAATCATTTACCTTTGGAAATGTCACACTGCCTATATCAGTGTCAGGGAGTCCCCTCATCCAGAGTTGTGCCTATAGTCAAGAATTTTCTATTGCTTTTGGTGTCGAATTACATCAGTCTGTTATTCCTTATTAAAATTATTAATCATTTAAAGGAACTTTAAATTAATAGTAATGGAAAATAATTAATAGAATTAAAATTGCTAATTTAAAAGTATTATAATTTAATAAGCATCTGCGCTCTGGAAAATACGAACATTTTATTTTGAAGGTTTCGTCACTTCCACAAAGAAACTGTATTTGGAACGTTAACAACATTTTTGCATGGCATGTTTCCTCAGTATTGCAAAAATTAATAGTTTTATTCATAGCACTTCCCTTCAAGCAGGCAGCCAAAAAATTTCAGAAGTAAAAAAAACTGGAAAGTTCAAAATTTCTCATAGAAAGTCTTAATCTTTAACATTTTGTTAAGGAAAAATCAAATTTTATTTGGTTGGGTGGTCCATATCCTCTGGCTATGCCCTTTCTTTCACTTTTTAACAGTGTGTCTCAAAAAAAAAAAAAAAAAAAAAATCTTGAAAAAGAAGACTAAATCACTCACACTCCTGTTTTTTGTGAAGTTGGTGGATTATGCTCTAGCTGGTTTTTATAATTTTGTTTAAAAATTAATTGGAAACTTCTGGGGACATATTCTGTATTTGGAGATTTTTTTTTCAAAATTGGCAACACACAATTAAATATTATATAGAAGCAGCACAGTAGGGCCCCTTTCCAAGGTGAGGCCCTGGGGATATTTCCCCTGCTCCGCCTCCCTCTCTGTGCCACTGATTGTGACCATTGCAAACAGATCTTTAAAATATCCTTGTTGCGTTGAATCAACTTTCACATGAAGCAAAAGATCGTGTAGCAAAGCTAAAACTCTAATGGAAACAATTTGTTCATTCAATTTATATGTTCAGTAATGATTTGGCAGGATTTGCTAGAAAGAATAAATATTGTTTCAAAAATGTTGCAGCAATCAAACATAGATTTAACAGAATTTGTCGAAGCATTAAGAAATTTAAAAACATATTTAATTTTGAAAAGAAATGACGAAAGCTTTGTCACATTTATCAATCAATCGTCTATTATTGCACCGGAAATTAATGTAGAGCCCGAATTTTCCTGAAATTCGTGAAAGAAAAAAACCTTGTATGTTTCCCTACGAATTACATGATGAAGATGTTACAGACTCCGAAAAAAAGTTTAAGATTAATTTTTATTTTCAAATTTTGGATATTTCCATCAATTCAGTAGGTGAACGTTTCGATTTGGTGGAAGGCTGTTTCTCAATATTCAGTTTCTTACTAACGTTTAAATCTGAAGATAGTGACAATTGGAAAAAAAGTTATATGGATTTGGACATTAAACTACAAATAAATAAAGATGGAAAAATAGAAAGGGACTTAGACGGTACAGAATTGCACAGTGAAATGCAGTTGCAATTCTCTGTTTTCGAGATCTGTTTCCAAATATTTGCCGGTTAAAGCCATTAGAAATTTTGGAATCATATATTAAGTCAAGATTTAACATCATATTTTCCCTATTTATCTATAGCACTCAGAATATTTTTGACTATACCAATCAGTGTTGCTTCAGGTGAAAGAAGCTTTTCAAAATTAAGTTTGATTAAAAATTACTTAAGATCTACAATCTCACAAGAAATGCTTACGAATTTGGCTATTATTTCAATTGAAAGTGACATCTGTGAGGCGATAGACATTTCAAGTGTTTGTAAGAAAAGGGGCGGCCAATTTTAATTTGCACATGGGCAGCCGAAGGTCTAGGATCGGCATTGTTTATTGATTTCCTTGAGTAAGCTATGCATGCTGTTTTTGAGCACATCAAACAGTATTAATAATTTTGGGGGAACTTCAGATACTTTTAACTTTTTTTTTTTCTACAAACACCTTATTCTTTGTTTCAACATTTAGTTTAATTCTTTTGGCAAAGGACATACAGCTGTCAAATTTTGTTAGTGGCCAGTGGCAGAAGTTTAATGAGTAGCCATTGTTTATGTAAAATGCTAAACAAAACCACTTTTTATATATTAGGTTGGAGAAAAAGAAATCTATTACTTTTTTCGTAATAGATTTCTTTACCAAAGTAGTAATCAATATCTCGTAAAGTATCAATCAAACAATTTCAGATTAATGCTTGTTGGAAAGGTGACATTTCGCACTAAAAAAATTCTTTTGCTGTTTTTTGTTTGGGCCATTCAGTTATGCGTTAAAAATGGAAGTCAGCAAAGAGAAAATTCGATACATTTTACAGTTTTTCTTTGATAAAGGCGAAAATGCAAACCAGGCAGCTGAAATTGCGAATGGTGTTCATGATCTTGATACTGTGACAGTCAATTATGTCCAATTTTGGTTTTGTCAATTCAGGTATTTTTTATGTTAAAGATCCACCTTGCACAAGTAGGACCATTGTCAAAAATGTTGATAAAATCACAGAAATAATCAAAGTTGACTGGCATGCTAAAAGACAATCCAAAACATGTTAAATAAAGTCTTGAAGTTCATGTAAAAATAATGGTTTCTTTTTCCTCAACCTAACATTTAATTATTTTACATATTTTATATATTAAAAATAAATAATTTTCAGCTAAAATTATTTTTTAAGGTACAAACAAGTAGATATTAATGAAACATCTCACAATGGAATACATACAATAAAAGCAATACTAGAGAGAAAATGTTACAATAATTTTATTTAAAATTGGTGATCTACATCTAACAATCAGATCACCATAGCTTCACTGCCATGGTTGGGTCAAATCCATCTAATCTGCTTTTGGAATAGACAAGAGATCTATCATTTGAAAGAGAGCTAAAACAACTTGACATAACTTAGCAGAATTTCAAATATTTTTTTCTAGAAATGCTCTTTTTTGTTGTTGTTGTTGTTGTTGTTTTTGTTTGTTTTTTGTTTTTTCCTAATCGTCAGTCAGAAGTTTACCAAATAATCACTAAAACAAATTTGTACATTTCATACATCGTTATACAAAGCATCTATTTTAAACCAAAAAGGTAGTATGCAATAATGTTCATTTGCTACTGACAGTGGCTTGCAAATAATAAAAAATAAGAATTTAAAATCAAAATAGCAGTCACTTTTTACTTACATTGGCAGTTTAAACAAAACAATGTTACAAATAAAATATTCACTCTCAAAACGGGTGCAAAAAGATTGAAATTTGGGTGTTAAATACTCATCAGCGTTTTCTCACCAAAAATTTAATATAGTGAAATTTGCTGATTCAGCAAAGAAAGAAAAAAAAAAAGAGAAAATCTGCAGATATGCAACATAAAAAAAACTATGGAAAACTCTTATGCTTGTTTTCATTACTATTAAGAAAGTTGTCAGTTTGTTCCCTGGTTTATCCCCTTTATTTATTTTGCTAAATTCCCTCATTTTTCTAGAAATTAAATTATTCTGATAATTCCCTGCTGGTGGCCACTCATTCAAGGTCCAAGCAAACAAAGTCAACAGCAGAAATAAAAAAACTGATAATAAATAATTTATTTTTCTCTCATTAAATGCAATTTTATAAATGATAAATAAATAAAAGATGTATAACAACAAAAATGCTTATTTTTATAAAGATAAATTACTACCTTTTTTACACACTTCAATAATTTCAAATCCAATATTTTCTCCTTCTCTGTCACCATCAGTCCATATGATAAGATATTGGCAATTCCGTACTTCAAGTTCTAATGTTTTCTATAAAAATAATACATTTCCTTAAAATAAAGCAAAAATACTGAACAGTCATTTTTTTAAGAATAATGTATGAGTTTTTAAAAAGTCAATATGTGCTTACAAAGAATATAATGCATACAAGGGGAGTTGGGGCACATTAGGCATTAGTCTAATTACCTAGTTTTCATTTTTTATCTCATTTAATCATTAAATATAGTTTGATATGCTTCCATAATCAGGGCCGGTTCCATAGGAGGGGGGGATGTCAAACCCACCCCAAACTTTATGAAAAAGTACTTTTGTCGGTACTTCAAAAAAGTACTTCAAAATCGTCAGTTGCCAAAGGACTGTCGGAAAATTTGAGCTTTAACCACCAATCTGTTAAGTGTTATGTGTATAAATTACTAGTTCTGCTGACAATTTATTTTAAGTTATACTATATCATGAACATAGTCTTGTTACGATTTTCAATTTTCATTTTAGTGATTTACGTGACAGTAAAATAGTCCCCTCAAGCCAAATTCATTCCAGATTATTTCACTGTAATGTAGTTTGAATTACAGGCAAACGTGCACATTGGGTATCTGCATGGAGTGGGGGTGCCTCGGGCAAAGGACTTTTCAAGGGGGATCTAATGCTACATCTGGAGAAAACTGCCCAAAACTCCAGACCATTAGAACTAAGGCTGTGTGAGAGTTCAGAACCCTAGACGTCCTCTTCAACCATCTCCCAATGTTTAGTGAATCTAACCACTCATTTCATCAATAAAAAATAGGTGTAGCGGTGTAAGCAATTTGTTAGCAGGATTGATTGTAGAATTTTGAGATGATTGAATAGTGATTGTTTACAGTTTACACTTTACTCATAATGAAATTAATGCCACAGCATATTTTGTATGTATTCGTTAAAGTAAAAATGACATGTAAAATTGGTATATATTTTTTAAGACATACTGATGTATATTGTCAGCAAATTTTGTTTTTACACCCTCCAGTACTTTTGCTTAAAACTAGCCCTGTCCATAATAACATATCTGCCATTATCCAGGAATGTTCTTAAAATGTCCCACAATGATTTTTTAAATAATAATTTTCTAAACAAACTTCAGAAAGTGGACTTGATACCCTTGTCCGAGCATACCTTTGACCACAAAACAGAACATAGTGGGCCATCTTGGAGTACAATGAGTGATTAATATATAAATTCATTCTGATTTAAAATTAAACACATACAAGGCCAATCTTAAGCCTTTTTTAGGGAGAGGGGGAGGTCCTTAACTGTCAAGTCAAACATCGATTTTTACACTTTATTTAAAAATTTTGCCAACTGAGTTTGTGTAATTTTGCCATGGCCTACCAGAGATAGAAAAGATATAATTTTTATTATAAAATTTTGGAACTAAGTTTGTAATTTTGCTTAATCTACTATTTTTTGAGGGAAAGAAAAAGATTCACAAGTTTTATACTTTTTTCTAGTCTACAACTAAAAAATATAATATTGTTTTAGCTAAAAAAAAAAAAGCTTCACGAAGTTAAACGTCTTTTGTTTGTTGAAAGTAAGTTTTATTAGAACAAATTTTAACGATTTTGCCTAGAGTAATAGTTAAATTTCTGATGTCAATTTAATGAAACATAGATAATTTTTCTATAAAATATCTATAACATTTTTATAAATATGCATGACCCTTTACCTCCTAATATCACATTATTATCTGATAAATAGACATAAGATTATTGACTAATGCTTCTGAAATTTGTCATTTACACCATAAGTAGGTGGCTAGAATGTCTAGCCATCGCCTGCGAAAGGATTAAAAAGTCATTTATTAATTTAATACATCATAATTTTTAATTTCACCAGCTGTAAGTAATTTGACTAGCAAAATGGTTCGGGTAAGTTTTGTGAGATCGATGGTATAGTATGCAAGTATTCATTTATTTTGATAATCACAATTTTTAATTTTGCCAGCTGCAAAACAGCTCTGGTCATGTTGGTCACTGCCCATTTAGCATGATGAATGAGCTAACATATAAGAATTGAAGGATAAATTATATGATAAACATGAGGAAATTCAGTAAATATGCTTGATAACTGAATTAATTCCCTTTACCACAACCATAACGTTATATATACAGTATGCACATTAAGTTTTGTCTCAAATGTTAAACACAATGGACAGGTGTTTAATAAAAGAAGATTGCGGAATATGTTCAATTTACAATTACAAAATTTAGCATTTCTTACCTTAATTGGTTGATAATCAGGCATGCATTCCATCACAACAGGAGCATCAAATAATGACACAGGGTTACATGCTTGCCTAAAAATTTAATAAAAGTTTAATCAAGGAGTAAGTCTGATTCACAATCAAAACTTAAAAATAAAACTGAACAGTACAAACATAAGCTATTATCACATAAAAAATATATTACTTTTTGTGAGGTGGTGTGTCTAGTGAAAATTACTAGGCAGTATCGAAAATAATATATGCATTTGAAATACATTTGCAGGGTTTAGACTGGGGAAAAAAATGGGTAATACTCTCCCCCTCTAGCTTCAAAATTAAGTGGGATTAATTTTTTTTTTTTTTTATCTGAGTGAGAACTTGAGATTTTTTTTTTTTTTTTCAAAAATTTTATTTATTTATTTTTACATTTATAAGCAAAATTAATGTCATTACAAAAATACAATGCAACTAAGATTATAAATATCAAAATCAGCAATATAATATACAAATGATTTTGATAACAGTCCAATTTAATGATGTCTTCAATTCTTTATCCCATTAAATATTTTAGCTGCTTCATCAAAATTGAACAACTCAGCATGCGGGAAAAGGCCACAACTGTTATTTTTCTGAGTGGGATTTAGAGTGGCATTGCGAGAATCATGCAATCCCACAGTCTAGTGCGAACTCTGATTTGCATCTTGTATTCTCACTAGCAGAAAGCAAAGTATTTTGAAAATGTATTCTAAACTACATTATCAATATATCTTATATTTTCCAAATACTGAAAATACATTTTGTATTCTAGCATTCAATGAATTGGCACACTACAGATTTCTCAGATGGAATGTACGAATGAAAATGATTAAATTGCTGATGTTCACTCCCCTCCCAAGGGCGCCGGCAGCATCATTTCCAGGGGGATGCACCCAACATACATATATACATATACAGGGTGTTCTTGAATTCATAGACCAAACTGTAAGAATAAAATGCATATAAAGAAGCATTTTTTGTCTAGCAGATTAGCAGTGTGGGGATAGAAATAAAAAGTGTAGATGGAAATATAGCAAATGGAAAAGAAATAAAAGAGCTCTACTGTAAATGTGCTGGTAGCGTCTGGCAAGTGATTGGCGTAGCCTTTCGAAGATACCAGGTGTTCCTTGAACAGTTGCAGCGGTTACTAAAGTTTTGCAATGAGGCCCTCATCTGTGTCAACTGGAGTCTCGTAAACGAGTGAGTTGAGTTGTCTCCAAAAGCAAAATTCGATACTTGATTAATCTAATGAATGTGCTGGCCAAGCGACTAGTTCAACTTGTCCAATCGATTGGGGTCAAAGATGACGATGGGGTAATTACGCACATTATTTGCGAAATAAGCTGGAACCCTATCGTGCTGAAACTATCTACATCTTCTATTTCCGACCAAACGTTGCAATGCAGAAAAATGCTTCTTTGTGTGTATTTTAACTACCTTCAGGGACATCCTGCATACATACATATAAAAAATTTGACTATTTGGCATTTGAAGGAAGAAGAATCTTGACTAGAAAGTGTAGCATCAATATTTGAAATAAACATCGTCATAGTTATTTTGTCTTAAACTATTAATTTGGCCTAATTAATAATACCTCAATTTAAGTATAATAATAATTAATTATTTAAACTATATGCAATTTTGATGATAATCTTTTTTTATTAAAAAAGACAAATTTTCCCAGAAAAACTGAAGCAAAATGTATTTTCTCTAGCATTGATGTATATAGCAATTTTTGGCTTAGGGGTTTCCACCATGCCCAGTGCTGAAATGTGAAGGTCAATAGTTCTGGCCTGCCGCGCAGCTGTCAATCTAACGGTTTTGAGTTTTGGCCAGTTTTCTCTGCATGTAACGTGAATATGCATTAGAACCCCTTAAAAAGTCCTCTGCCCAAGGCAACACTCCCCCCCTTTCCATGACAGATACCCCATGTGCCGGTTTGTCTTAAGTGCACCGGGCAAGGACATCCATATATTAAAACAGAGCCCAAGTTTCGAAAGTGACACAGTGATGCCTTCACTTAATATTTGAAAAACCACCATGACAAAAAACTCAAAATACAAATTTTCATCCGATAGTTTTTGAGTTTAAATCTCTGAAAAATTAACTCTATAATATTAAAAAGAAATGTTAAGTTCTAAAATAATTGCATTTAATCATATTCACAGTAGAGTCTTGATTGTTCTAGTTTTCCCATACATCTCAGTTAGTGAAAAAAATCTGTTTAGCTCCCAAATAATGACCAACACATATAAAACAGGCGATTTTTTTTATTGCAGGACATAAATTCAAATACTTGGTGCACCCGGAAGCCCTATCAGAAATCCCTCTCCCAAAGAAAGTGGGTGTATTTTTTCTGTAGACGTCCTCATAGACATTTCTGTGCAGTGTTGACATGCTGTTTTGGCAATGGTGCGATACTGCTGTACGGAAACGAGTCAATGTGTCAATACAAAACAACTGACTATTATTTTCCGATATTATTAACCTGCTCTAATCAGTAATGTCATAATACGTAACTACATTATTCATTTAAATATGCACTCAAATCACAAAAATTGCTTTATTTCCATTTATCTGTTTATTAATTTAATGATTTTGATAGTTCAACACAGGCCCAGTCCCGTCTACCTCGAATATTATCGAGACTAGTTCAAAATATTTTTTCCTAATTGTGGGCACGTGAGGCATTCAACACTACTACGACCGTAAGCGTTGGTTAATACATTATGCGGGCTAATGTGCGTGCGCCAACATTATCCCAAAATAAAAATGTGAATGACTTCTCAAAAGTTTAAAATTTATGTACAATGGTAGAAATTATTACGCCATAAACACAGGTCTAAACAGCTAATTTAATGCGACTGTTACACGTAGAATTCAAAATATCACACACATTTAGGCTCTTTTTTTTTTTTGACTGTCCTAAGGGTAAAACAAATTACTTATATTTTCAGGTTAATTATACTTTTTCAAACTCCAGGGGGGTGCAAGTGCACCCCCCTCCCGGCGCCCATGTCCCCTCCCCCTCTTGGTGTAATTTAGGGCTGCAGGAGAATTCCAAGAGGTAACTGAAGAAGTGTTAGCCTCTTTACTGATCTTTAAATTCAACTAAACAAAAAAGTAAGAAAATCTCTTTTAAGCTCCTGTTTGGAACATAAAAAGATATATTATGTATTTTTTCAATTCAGAAAGTATTTTGTATTTCAGAGTGTGAATCAATGTATCTTATACTTTGTATCAAAAATACATTTTAGATGTATTTTGCCCAACTAGGGGCAGACACTACCTTATATGCCAAGCAGTTACTAACTTACCACTTCCTATACGCTCCAGAAAACTCCAGGTTTAGCAAATGACCAGAAACGGATGTCATAATCATGGCACACCGTTGATTGAATAAATTATATTCGAACTCGTATATTTTGTTATACACTGACTTTCCATCTCGCCTCTTTAATCGACCACGAGACATTATTTCGGCAACACTTTTTGCAGCATCGTTTTTTTCAGCAACGTTTAAGACACGGACCATTTTGCCTTCACTGTTGCAATTTCTAAAATTCCACAAAAAATTTTCATGCTTTGGGTTTTGTAATAAACGAAATAACTCTGTATTTTGTAACCTAAAAAAATATCTGAATAAACAAATCATGTATGGATCTATATTAAAAAATGGATTTGTTTACACCACTAACAAAAAAAAAAGGTGAAAAATAATATGACATATATTCATAATAAGTTCAATTTTTTTACACAGCGATCTGAAAGCTTAGTACTATTTAGAAAAGAGTTGAAAAGATTTATGTAAACAAATATAATAATAACAAGGATAAGATTACGGAACGGCATAGTCCATGGGGACGGAAACAAAACAAAACAAATGCCGCTCTTTTTGGATTAATAACTGTTGCCAAATGCTATTCCATAATTAAAGATCTTTATTCCATAACAAAATTAATAATAAAGATCCTTTATAAATACATTTTTTTCACTGGTTGCAATGTTAAACAGAATTTTTTATAGAAGAAAATGAGGAATAAAATCATTTTTCAACAACGCACTTCAAAAAAATTTGGCAACATTTGTTATTGGTATGGTTTGTTTATTTTGATTTTGGGTGCTGCTCCGTTGATTGCATTGCCCATGAGTGCGGGAACTTTGTTATGTAACATAATTGGAAAATGTTAAATATGTACTACAGATTATTGATCCCTTCCTTAAAGAAACATTATATTTCATGTATAAGGCAGTTTAAGTACGTATGCAACTTTATTTTTGCTGTATTCACATCTATAAGTTTTATTCTGGTTCATCTAGAAAGTTGCACATGTATAATTTCTCATCGTAAATAAGTTGCCTGTGTATAATTTTTATACGCAGGCAACTTCATGCAGAAAATTTTAAAAACACATATTAAAAATTCGAATTTCATTTTATTGAGGAACAAAATATAAACATAGAATAAAATCTCATCTCCAGGTTATGCTCTTGAAATTTGTCAACTCAAATCTAAAAATTTACAAACTCATTTCTGTAACTCAATCAAGATCTATTGGTAAAATCTATGCTTCCCCCCCCCCATTTTTTAAAAATCATATCATTTACTCTATCTGCAAAAAATATTTATACAAAATTTTAAAAGTTGCTAAAAATATTTACACAAGATTTTAAAAGTTGCATTGTATTACATTATTGGCACGAATAAGTAGAGAATAGGGTAGGTTAAGCCCAACCTACAATAATTTTAGCCCACTCTCAAAAAATTGGATTTTCTGTTCCCAGAAAGGGAGATGAGCTCTTTAGTGGGGATAAAGCCTACATTAAAAATATACAAAAAACTAACAAGCTGTTAACTAGAAGTATTCAAAAAGCTATATATGCCAATGTATTAAATGTCACCGTTTGTTTTCTGTTGTGATCTCAATCATATCTATATTTTTGGACATTATATGTTAAGAAATTTTTCAAGGGAGGCATTCCAAGACTTCATATGGTTACTCCAATGAAAAGTGGGTACTTATTTATTATTTTACCTGCGCTCATTCCTGCCAAACTTCTTTTTCGTCAAATATGCTGGCAAACTGTTGCCAATCGCTATCCAAACCATCAATAATTTCATGTATCCTCCGGCATTTATCAAAAAATCGCTCATTTTTGTGGATCGCTAGGAAAATATGTAAGTACCAAAAAAAGCAGGGGGAGGAAAACCACATACCAAAAAGCATGGGGGAGGCAAGTGCCCCCCTTGTCCTATGCTGCCAACGCCCATGGAAATTGGCCAATGCTTTTTACGTAATGTAATTCAAATATATGTACTCATATGAAAATTACATAAAACCAGGGCTATGAATTTATAATTTGATTCGTTCTGGTTCAACTAAAAGAAAATATATTGGTTCAGTTCCGGTTTTCGTTCCGCCCAAAACGGTTTTCGGTTCAGTTCCAAAAGAATAATTTTACTATCTGTATATTCTTATTTGTACTAAAATATAATTCTATTATCAAAATTAAATCTGCATTTTACAAGTAGTTCCATGCGAAACTGAAATAGAAACGTAGTAGTGGACATCAAAACAGAAAATCAAGAAGCAATCTATTATCCATTTTGCTAAAGCAGAGTTACTGCAAACAAGATGATTCTACATGGAAAAGAAGTGATAGGTTGAGATATGTATTTTTTGAAGCTGTATTTTGGCTCGCTGTCTTATTATGATATTTTCCATTTTGTTTTATTTCTCATTTCAGTGTTTCAGAAACTTTTCTACTTATTGCTAGTTCAAATGTGAACAGAGTTTTAAACCAGGGTTGTCAGATTTGCTGCCTGGGTAGCTCATCATTTAACCTACTGGGGCAGTGTTTTTGGATAAAATGTTTTTTTTTTTTTTTTTTAAAGATAAAACTTTGATTTGCATAATTTTAAAAGAAATATTGGAATAATCATTTAATTTATTGTAGAAGCATTTAATTTCTTTAAAAAAATTTAAAGTTCTATTTCAATTCAAGATTATTTTTATCACTAATGAAACTATAAATCCTAATTCCATTCTATTACTTTTATGAAAAATAAAATTCTTTGTTTTCTACCAGTCGTAATACTGTTTAAAAGTTACTTTTGGTAATTTTTGATAGTTGAAATTTGTCATAAAATTTTCTGTGACCAAACAAACAGTATTCCAATGGTAGTTGTTTAAAAAATATATAATCGTAAATAATATAGAGCAATACAAATGCATCAGTTAATTTTTATTGCAAGAAAAAGATGTTTATGCAAACATAATATCTAATGTTTCCTCTTTAGAATATTTAGAAATAAAGCAACCATTCAAATATATAATAATAATAATTTCTTGGCTGTATAATAACAGCAGGTCTGGTTACATTGTATTGCACTAACTATTGAAATTAGATACACTGGATTCATAAATGAATACTACATAATAAAGAAGTATAAACATTATGGTATTAAATGAATTATAACGAATTACAACGTAACTCTGTTTATTTATTAACTATTTAAATATTAAAAAGAAGTATGCAGATAGGTTTTTGACATCACTTCAAAGAAAATAAATTTGAGAAATTCTATTTAATGTTGGTGCGTTATATTGCTAGCATTTTCTTTCATATTTAAATCAATGGAATTTCTTTATTATTTTTTTACAATAAATTTATAAATAACATTAATAATATCATTTCTTAAATTATAAAATAAGAAGATAAACCTTTGTCTAAAGCAATAAAAATTATCCTTATGCTTCGTTTTACTGCACTCGCTGAAAAAAATAATGAAGTAAAAGCAAAATTAGTCACTTCAGTTTAGTGAGTAACTAATTATTTTTTGAAATATGCATAGCTTGAAATATAAGAAGTTATTGTTATTTGTTGCATCATGCTGTTTTTATGAAGAAATTTTTTTTTTTTTTTTTTTCCAAATAAAACCAATGTCGGAAATTTGACTTATACTCAAATACTTTTTTGGGTGGGTGTGCATTTCTGTTTGTACAATTTTGTATATTAACTTTATTTTTCTTATATCAGATCCCAATCAAGACAACTGTGGGCCCTGGGCAGAAGAAAAAAATCAGGCTCCCTTGCAATAACCTCCCCCTTTAAGAAAAAAAAAAAAGGATTATGATTGGTTTATGCTGAAGTTTTAAGTATCTTACCCCTTCCAAACACATATTTTAAGTAATCTGAAATAAATGAATATAGTTACATGACTTCAAAGAAACAGATATTAAAACGTTACAGCAAAATGCTACATCCCAGTTGCTAACATGTACGGAATTCAACTACTTCATTTTTGTCTATTTATTTCTTAAAATGATAAATAATTCAAAATTTTTGCTATTTTTTAACATTAAAAATACTCTTTACAAAATGTGGCTAGTTATTTTCCTACATATTGGTATGCTATATCAACTATAGAGCATTTCAAAGAATTAAAAATAAGTTTAAATTAATTTATATACAAACGTAAATTTGAACTATTTTCATTGTTCATACTTTATAATTAAAAAAATCATTTAACTTTTGAAACTTTTTATCCTTTGTAATTTTATTGTAAAATTATAAAAGTGTAAGATATAAGATTTTAGGGCCCCAAAATCTGTGCGCCCTGGGCAGTTGCCCCATTTCTTCCTCTCCCACCATTTATTTAACCCTCTCGTCACCGAATTATGAAAAATCAGAGAAAACAAATCTAGCATTTAATGTATCTGAAATACTATTATAAATCATGCAAAAATATTTTTTTCTAATGTCGATTAATGTCAATAATAATAATTTTTCTAATAATAATTTCTGCATTTTCAAAGCATTTTGTTATGCTAAAATTAATTTAAAAGGTTGTACATATTAGGTAAAGGTTGAGGAATAAGAAAAAAACTATACCTACCTTAAAAAGAAAAAAAAAACGGTAAAAAAGCAGCGTAAATATTTTCTTAATTTTTCTCCTGAAACAATGAAGCGAAAACTGTAAAAAATTATCTAAATTGACTAGTACTGCAATCTAGGCACGATTTATGCATCTAGTTAAGAGCCTCATATACTTTCTACACGAATTAATGATATTGATATCACTGAAAGAAAAAAATACTAAATTCAATTGTTTTCTCTCTAAATATTGCTATTTGAAATTGGAGCCTCATGAGGTTCAGGGTGATGAGAGGGTTAATTAAACTTATCTCCTGTAATTTTCATGCTAAAAGAGTTATTCCCAGCACATCGGAGGAATCAGGGAAGATTCTACAAATGCACTCACAAAAACTTCAAAATATACTGTAAAAGCCATTCTGACTGGTCTGCAACTAAAAAATCTCACAGTGATAAATTTTTGAACTAAGGTACAAAAGAAAATGCTTCTATCTTGGATAATAAAATTTAAAAAGAGTAATGCTGTTTTTCCCTTCTTTCTTTTGTTGGTGATACTACTAATACTATTGTTTTTGCTTTCTGACTTTGGTGAGCACCCTGAATGTACTAAGTAACAGTTTTTAACAGAATTTTTTTTTAAATGCTTTTATTTTATAATATTAAAAAAAATATATTTATTTTATGAAATAAAAAAATATTTTTTAATAATTTTTTTTATATAAAATAAAATATTTATTTTATTATAAATTTTTTATTTAATTATTATAAATTTTTTATTTAATAAAATATTCATTTTATTAAATAAAAAAATAAGATAAATCTAAATGCATTTAATAATTAAATACTTTTCTTTTAATTTTACAGAATAAATCCTTGGTTACTTAAAAACGCGGAACAGAAAATTCAGCAAACTGAAAGTGATGAGCCCATTAAATACTCTACCAGTGAAGCTGGCAAATGGAAAGCAATTTATTCTTCAAGTGGAAAGGCATATTACGAAACACCCAGGATACAAGACACAGTTGTGGTGTTTAGTTTAACTGCTCTCATGGTGTATTTTTGTATTCTAAGAGAAGAGAATGATCTGGATGACTGGTTGAGAGAGTTGGAAACAAATGTCCCGATTCAGGTTGAAGAGCTGCAACTCCGTGCTGAAATTGAAACTGGTAAAAGGCAAGGTATTGATGTCAGTTTTAAGGAATCAAGATTGAAAGAGATTGTTGCCATGAGAGAGAATAGAAATAAGTGACTAAATAATGAGCTATCAAGTCCAGCCCCATGTTCTGTATAGAAATGTTATTTATTCTGTAGCAATCATTGATAACCGATGTTGGTACTCAAGATATTTGTTTTGTAAGGAACAAAACAACTGATAAAAATGTAACATAAATTACTAGTTGCTTCTTCTTCCCCCCCCCCCAAGGAAGTTAGTATTGTGATTAATTATTCATCTGAAGTTTATGTATGCCATAACTAAAGGTATATGGGAGCCCCTGTCAATGTATGGTTATTAGGCCTTCCTCTTTCTTTTGCCAAAACTTTTTTTCTCTATTTATAGTTGATCATTTTCTTAATAGATAAGTAATCTTTATATACTTTAATTATTTTTTTCCCTTTAAGTAAATGCCGTGTTCATATATGTTTTTTTATTGCTATTTAATTATGCTGAGTTAAAAAAAAGCATAAAATAGTGAATGTCATGAACAGCATAGTAAGAAAATATGGTGTTTAACTGAAGCAAAATCTTTCCAATCAAATTACTCATACAAAAAAATCTTTAAATTTTTTTTTTTTTTTTGCTTAGAATTTTGTCAAGCATATGTTATCTAGAATTCTTATATATATATATATATATATATATATATATATATTATTGTTTTTTTCGATTAAATTGAAATGTGTGTGCGGTGGCGCCTGATGATAGAGCACACCATTTCAATATTAATTCCATTTTCCAACTATTTCTGATTACATGTGATTAGGCTTAAAAGCACACCAGTTCTAATTTGGCGCTTTATATTCAATTTTTCCACTCTTTCATTGCCTTAAAAGGCTATATTTAAACATTTATCCTGTATAAGCTCGTTAATTGGCACCATGTGCTATCTACTTTTTTATTTTTTTATATTTTTTTCACTTTATCATTGGATTATCTTGGGATTTCACTTTACGTAAGTAAGCTATTATATATTTTATATATATATATAACATTACAAGTCAAAAGCATATGAAAATCCCATATTTCTGGAACTACGCAGTTTAATTCAGTTGGAACAGAGAAATCCGCTTTGAAAAACTGCAATTAATGCACGGTCCCTTGCAACTCCTTTGTAATTTTGTAGACGGTCCCGGCAGCCAGCCACATAGGCATCTTAAAAGTCATAACAAACCCTGGGAAAACCTCTGCCCAGATTTAAGTTTAGGCCAATGGTTGCAATGCTTTGGTGGTCATGTGACACGACATTGAAATCTTTTAAAAGGACCTGCAAGAGGTCAGGAGCAGATTTTTGTGTGACTGCAACTGCCTAACAAAGATGTATGGAATCATCAAATAAAATTATGTAACCGCAGTTGGAGTCCATCTCATTCTCTTCCATCGACAGCCGCTATGGCTCAAGGATTTTCACGATCGCTCCCGTCCAGTGACGACCGGCCTCTTCTACAGCCTCAACTCATCCGGCCCGATTCCCGCAATATCGGCTCTAATCCAGAGCCCCAAGCCAGCCAGTAGACCTCAACACCCTCGCCTTACCACCGGTTCCACGACACAACATTCCCGTAGCGCCCGAATGCTACATATATATAACATAAGAATTCAAAAGTCTGCTTAAATCCCAAATTTCTAGAACTACGCAGCTTTGATTCAGTTGGAACAAAGGAATTTGCTTTCAAAAACTACAACTATTACACGGTCCCTTGCAATTCCTTTGTCATTTTTAGACAGTCCCTGTGCCCAGTCAATCTGGTGTCTTAAAAGTCACAACAAACCATGAAAATAGGTTGCCCAGATTTTGGGTTTGGCCAATAATTGCAATGTGCGCGGGTCATATACACGACCTCAAAAGTTAATAAAAGGGGCTGATGCAGCCCAGGAGAGATCTTTTGCGTGACAGCAACTACCAAGAAAACATGTATCAAGTCGTCTAATAATATGATGTAATCGCAGTTGGACTCCTACTCATTCATCCACCGGCAGCCGTTACGCATACCCAAAGATCGCTCCAGCATTTGGCGGCCAGCAAAGACCAGCCAGGATGCTACATATATATATATATATGAATTATTATTTTTCTATAAATGCCTGGCTAATAAATTAGTTAATGTGGTAATTTTGAATTTACTGAATCGTGCAAAATGGCATTTCAGAAGATTTTTTGATATAATCAGAATGTAATTAACATAAAATAGCTCATAATTTTAATACATACAGTTTTTTTTACAATGGCAAGTGTGCAAAAAATAATGAAATGCAACAGGAATGAATTTACAGTGAATCATGGGGTTTTTCTAAGTTTCCTCAATCAACTAAGAGGGCCAAATTTTTAAGCATTTCCATAAAGCTGATGCAGTTCATTCATACTAGTTCTGTTTGTCTATGGCAGAAAAGTTGGACAGTGCTTTCTGAGATGAAATAATCAAAGATAAGATGGCTGTCCAAATTCTCCCAACATAGGCACGCTAATGCAAGGGGGTGTAAATTATTAAGATATTGGGAAGGGGTGTGAACTTTTGTTGCACATCAATCAGACAAAATCATGGTTAGATAAGTAAGTTGGCCTCTGAGCATATTTCCTACTAAAATTTTGTTTCATTACTGTTGTGTTTTAGATTATATAGTAGAAAACCCAAAATCTGCACAGCTTGGTTCCAGACCTTGTGCAGAGTTTGGTTCATAGTAGGAAAACTACTCCATTTCCTTTCACCACCACCCAGATATAATAATAATAATTATAATACAGTAAAAAACAAAGCAAATCGTATAATTTATGTTATAATCTGGATCATAATATAAAAATATAAAGGAATAATGCTGTATACAGGCACGTATCCAGTAAAACAATTTGGGGGGGGGGCCTCCAAATGATAAAAAAAGCTGAATTTTTTACAAAAAGACTATATCATTATCATTTTAGTAACAAAAATGAAAATTTCGGGTGGGTCCAAAGAAAGGGGTCTGGGACACACCCCTCCCTAAATACATCGTTGGCCTTTGGTGCCCCCCATTGATCAGGACAGACAGGAATGGGAAGAGCCGGGGGGCGGACCTCCTGGACCCCCCCCCCCTAAATATGTCCTTGGCTGTATACTATGAGATTATATACAAGTTATCTAAACGTTTTAAACATTTGTTGAATAGTAGTTTAAGACTTTGGGGTGTTCTAATTACATAGATTGTGTACTGTCATTATTTTCTGTTCAGTAAGAGACAGCTTTGCTGCTCTACAAATCAGATATTTCATTCTCTGCGCCAAAACTTCATTAAATGTTATTTTATCAATCTTTTGATCATTCTCAGAGTTGTTAATGTATCGGAGCCTGTATCTTGTGACTGTCATTCAGTGTCAATTATGTCACTTTCAGTCATCTGAAGGTTATCAATGATCAAATTCTAATTCTAAAATATCATTTTGGTTTTTTATTTTTTTTTTTTTTCAAGTGGGGAATACTTATTTAGTTTTACTCTGTGGATATACTGCAGTTTTCTGAACTTGATGCAGATTTCATTGTTTATATTGAACAGATAATGTTGATTTTAGAACCTTGCAGATTTTGGGTCTTTTTCTTTAATTACTTTAATATAAGTTATAATATAATTATGATAAAAATTGAAAAGATATAAAGTGTGAAATTAAATTTGAAAATTAATCACTAATTGTTATATGCATTACAAAATAAATTGGCCAAGATCCAATTCCTAAAATTCTAAAACGTCCAACCAATATATATAGGAATCACTGGATTAAGCATATAAGGGCAACAGCACACTGAAAATCCACAAGCCTTTTCACAATTGGTATGTAGCAAAGAGCACTGGCTTCTCTCTTCAGTTCAGACCTTCTAGAACCCTTTAGATAGCCTTGATGCAACTTAGCAGCAGTCACCTCCAAATTATAAGCTTTGTGCTGGAAAGGGGGGGGAGTCTCTCTCTACTTATACTTGTTTTTTGCATGCTACTTCTACTCATCTTTTTGATTGTGTGGGCATTTTCCTGAGACTGTAGTTGACTGGGCAAGATTCTTTTTGTGACTCTCTTTTACAACAAGGCCTTTTAGACCTAGTCTGCGCTTTCCCACACCTGGTGTATTTGAAACAACAGCAGATGCACAGGAGTCATGATGCAGATGATACAGAAGCTGCACAATTTATTTAAACATATTTTGCAGCTTCAGTGTGCATAATCCGATTGCTTGGGTTCTAAGCAAGATGTGTCTTGTGCAGCATGTGCATCTTTTGTTGGCCGGCCTAACTGGAGAAAACTTCAAATAGTAACCATAGTACAGTATGGAACCTCTTATCCGGAAACCAGTTATCTAGAATCATTTTTCATGGATTAAATTCCTATTTTTTTCGAAAGAAAAGCAAAAAATGAGGGTTTTTTTTAATATATTTCTTAGGTTTTTGTTTTTTTTATTTTGAGTTCTACAGCTAGAATTTATAAAGTAAGCAATCTGGTAAGGTATTTCATTTATTTTTTTAGCGTGTGACTAAGTTTTCAAGAAGTTATCATATATTTACTAATTCCTCTCTAAATGATTATATCTTGATCATAAGAGTTTTTTTTTAATATTATTTTATAGTTGTATATTAACAATTAATATTTAGTTCTAATCAAAAATAGAGAGTAACATTTATGCTACCAATCAAATCAGTAAATGTCATGTTAACCCCAACCAGTTTTCCAGAAAATTCAGTTATCCAGAATACACCCGGTCCCAACCATTCCGGATAACAGGTTCTATACTGTAATTTGCTATACATAAAAACTGCATAAGGGGCCGTCTCCATATTAAAATTCGCGCCCAAGTTGTTTTTTTTTTTTTTTCCCCCAATAGGAACCCCTAGATTTCACTTCATATTTCAAAAATTTAGCTCACTTTAACCCCGTATACCAATTTTCAATAAATTTGAATTGAAAATGAGTGAGTTATGAGCACCCAAAATCCCCCTGCCCCTATGTTTAAAATATTTTTTCATACTTTAATTCATATCTCATATAAATAACATTGATAATAAGAAGCTGACTTTTATCCGTACTATTAGAACTTAACGACCCAAACAAAATTTACTGGTAATATAATTGTTAATAAAATATTAATATGAATTACGAATTATTAAATTAATATTCAAAAAAATTATGACTAGCAACCTAGCCAAATTTTGTTGGAAATATATGCAAAAGATGATTTTACATGGCTGTGCAAAATTTCAAATTTTTACGTTCAGTAGTTTAATTTATATTAAATAAAATGTGTTATTTTCCTGTTTTAAGGGACCATATATAAATTTATTAAGTGACATTTTTTTTTTTCAAAATTGCGTAAAATAAATGTAAATTAAATTTCTTTTTTGCAAAAACAGTAAAAGATAGAAGAGAGAGGAAAAGATTAAAAACTATCAAATTTTAAGCAAATAAATTAGAGGTATTTTACAGTTTGATGGTGATTCTATAAAGCGTCTATCGTTGCGTCCGCTACCATATCCCACCAAATAAAATGTTTTCCATGTATAAAATTAGATGCAGTATATGTATGCCTTCCAATACAACGTCCTACTTCTGAAAAACTAACATCCTTAACATTCCAGGCATGAATTTGACCTTTTTTAATATTGGAAACATCAGGTTTTTCTCTCTAAATTTTCATCTGACTAAATTAAAATACCGCCAAAAGTCTTATAAGAATATTGCTCATTGCAGGCGATAATATTAAATGTAGAATGTGAAATAACAAACACAGTGATAATATTGGGTCGGCAAAGAAGTAATTGCGTTTTTAAAATGAAATTCAAACAAATAAATTTCAATCATGAAACCATTCTTCAAGTTTGACCGTAGCTGAATAACATTCATGATTGTAGTCAGAAGAGCCTTTCACTCCTGGCAACATTTCACCTGTCTAAGAGAACCTTCAAGAGAAATACTCAATAACAATTTCAAAATTAGAAAGATTTTCAAAATCGTGAGCACTCATTTTGCATTTTTCCTTTAAATCATGTGTACGAATCAAGGAAGTTATGGACTCGCGGGTCATTTGGACCACTAACTAAATATTCTAAATTTTACACCTGATATTCTTAGTACAAAAAACTTCAAGAGTAGAAACAGTATTTTCCGTGAAAATGAAATTATTTCTATAACGAAAGGCGAAAAGTTCGGACCTACAAATAGCGTTTCTCAATTTGCAGAAAGTCCCTTAAAATTGCCAAAAATAAATAATTCACAATATCTCCGGAAATTATCCTAGAAAATTGGTGGAAATTTATATTTAGGGTAATTTGAAGGTTTTCTTTCGTTTAATGAAGTCAAAGCTGTATGCTGCCATTGAAAAAAAACGAAGTTGATGCAGAATTAAATATGAAGACGGCCCTTTATGCAAATTAAATTACTAGAAATTAAATTATACGTTATTTGCAAACGAATTGTATATATAACTTTGCCGTACGACGAACGACGGCCAAATAAAGAGCAAGTGGGCCTTTTTTTTCGCCCGCAGCTGTACATGTAAACAGTATGTGGTTTTGTTACAGATCATAATATTTTTTTCAATTATTCCAGGAAAATCTGCCTTTGAAAACATACTCATATCCATACATATTTTCTCTTGAATTTCTAAATTAATGTGTTTCATTTTATCTTTTTTTCTTTGTGAGGAAAATGGGATCTTTTTTTTATTTATTTTTTTTTTTTTTCCATTAAAAAGTGCACTTTTCAGAACATTGATTGCTCCATCTTGATATTCATAAATCTGTGGTCCAGCCATAAATTTTTATTTCACATGTTTCCTTTAAGAAAATGTTGTTTATCTAAAAAAATACGATGGCAGTAAACGTACAAATTACTAATGAATCCTGCCCATTTAATTAGCTAGCTTAGCTATTCAAAGAGGTATTAATGTTCATGCAAAAATATGTAAGTGATAAGGAAGGGTGAGTTTTACTTAGAAGGTGAATGCAGGACATTTGAAACGCACTTCGGTACGAAACTCCGTATAATAATAGTCAGGCCCGGACTGGGAGGGTAGGGGTCCGCCCGACTTTTTCTGACCAGATGTGTAATTGGCACCCTATATGCTTTCCCCCATTTTCGAGGAAAAGCGGTTAAACCATAAATAATAGGATGTGTTAACTTTCGGGGTATGGGCGGAGGTATGGTGTTATTATTAACTAATTATGATTGATAATTAATGCATTAATAAAATATTGATCTATTGATATGCGCCATTCATATTAATTAATCCCTTGTTCATTCGGGAATCCTCTCTCAAAAAATTTTGATAACTACATTTAAAATGAAGTGTTTTGAAGCCTTCTGGGGCGCAATTGCAGCTGCAAAAATTTTGTATGTGTCAAACTTCATTCAAGTGCTATCAGTATAGCACTTTTTTTATATTTTCTTTCTTTCAAAGAAAATAAAAAGAAACCCAAAGTCCCGAAGTGTTGGTCATTTTTTCTGTTTGGGGGCCCGCTCTCAGCAGGGAGGGCCCGCCGAGGGTGGGGCCCACCTTTCTGCAGACAGTCGGACACCCTGGCCAGTCCGGGCCTGATAATAGTAGTACTATACGGTGTTCACCCTTAAAATAATAGCGTCTAATGAGAAATCGATTCAGAGAAAAAAACTTTTGAAAATTTATATTCAACTTATATACTAATAAGCTTAGTTGCTGAGCGTATAGAATTAGCCTGTATGGCAGCGTGCTTGCCTTCCCCCTAGTTGACTCGGGTTCAGAACTCAGCCTAGATTTTTTCCTCCAAAATTCTTTGGTAATGCTTTTAAACTCCATGTCGGATGTTTTTTTGCCATGGTAACAATTTTTATTTTATAATCCAAAAAGATGCGTTCTCTCGCTTTTTCTCGTTTCTTCAGGCTCACACTCTTCAGATGAGGGATCAGCTTTAACTTGCTCAAAAAATTCTTCAGATGCTTCATTAGCATGGACAAGCTTCTCATTGCTTATCACCAGACCGCGGATTATATGCAATCGCATATTTGCATATGCAATTGCATATTTCAGGTGTTTTTGATGATTTTGCATAAAATGACGCATTTTCTCTGTTGGATGCGTATTTCAATCTCTTGAGCTTTGAATTTGTAACTTTATTTACCTTCCTTTCAGTATTTTTTTTCTTTAACTCTTTAAGTCTATGCTTTGAAAAATTAATACAACCTCAGGTTCCCAGCAAAATAGCATATACGCTTTCAATTTTTTTCATGTGTATTTGAAACAATTTAAATTATGTCAGCCTATATATTAAAATTTCAGAAATGGCTAGAATGAAAGCAAGCATGCCAACCCTGATGAATACATGGATTTCGGATTATGTACAAGACCTAACTCCAATAAAGATTTAGTTAATGCTTTGGACAGCGTCAATTCTTCTTCTTTTTTCATTGCAGAAGAAATGCTTAGCGATCTGTCCATCCGGAAAGGTCTATCGATAATCGAAACACATTTTTCCTTCTTAACATCAGACATCACAAAATTAGAATATCAAAATCTGCTTCTGAGTGATGTAATGAGTCAAGTTGTAAAAGTACAGGAATGCGTTGGTAAGATTACAGAGTCATTAGGAGAAGAAATTAGTGAGAAACTGTATTTTATTTTAAATAAAAAGTCAGAATTTTTGGCAGTAAATAAAATAAATAAATTTATTAATGTGAGGGGAGTGAATTACCGGAAGAAGTAGAACCATCCAAAGCGAAATATTATAAGTACTGTCCAGTGACATTCGTTGATATTGAAAGAGCATTTTCAGCATATAGAATGATTTTAGATGATAAAAGACAAAGCCTTACTATTGAAATGAAAACCCTACTATTAGAAAAACACTTAGCTGTGTATCGCAACAAAAATTACTGAAAGCAGTTTTAATTCATATTTCATATCACTAAGATTGTGAATAACAATTTCTCATTCTGTCCTTCATGATGTTTTGAAGTTTCAAAGAGAAAAAAAAATGTGACATAATTGCGAAGTAAGTGATAGAAAATACTTTTACAAAAATGCGTTTTTATTTTATGTTAATATGTGAATATTTTTTCAGTTATTTCGTGCATATTTTTAGATTTTTAGTGCATATTTTTAGATTTTTTAATGCATATTTTGCCACTTTTTAAGCGCATATAATCCGCGGTCTACTTATCACATTTTTTTTCAGCCAGCATATCAACAGTGAATTTTTTAATTTCCTCACCCATCTAGAAGGCTTCTTGAGAAATTGGAGTCGAACATTCCGATACCGTTAATTTCAGCATTGAAATTTCTCTGTATATAAATTCTTCAGAAATTTCATCATCAACAGTTTGCACGTCCATAATTTCTTTACTTAAGATATTTTTACTTTAACATATTCAAACTATTTGTATCATATTTAACATATTTAAAACGATCTATGATGGAACAATAAAAAAATCCAGAAATCAGCTGACAATCTGCCCAGAGTTTATTCTGTAAAAACAGCAATAAAACAACCGCAAACTCTGTATACAATACCCTACTAGCAATGACTGCTCGTTTTCTGCATCAGCGTTCATCCACTCATCGCTAACTCACCGTCAAATTAAGACATCGGCAAGAGCATTTTTGATTTTCTGCAATAGATGAATTTTTATTCATGCATAAAGGTGATCTAGACGAGCAATTTCGCCGATGGGAAAACGACAAACAATTTTTTATCCGAAACTGCAGCTCTATAGTCATCGGGCCTTGAAGGTGTCCCAGTGGTTTACATTTTACCTAAATTCCTATAAATATTTGCGTAATTTAGATGTGCCTTTTTCATAATCTAAGGAAATTTTGAACGATTCTTGAATTAATCCCATAATTTATTTCAAATTTCTTATATTGGGGTTGGGACGGGTCAGGGGGGTGATATCCCCCCCCCCTTGCCCCTCTCACAAAATTTAAATTTGAAAGAAATATTTACAAAAAAAAAAAAAAAAATGTAAGGGTTTATTATATAAAATCGTTTGTAATATTTAAATAATAAAAAAATGCGTTTAAAAAAAAAAGAAAAGAAAATCTATTTGAGCGTAAGCTGCATTATAAGAATAACGGAAACTTCATTAAAATGAGCAACTCTTTTGAAACCTCCTTAATGTAAATAGTAAGAAGAGAAATCAGTTAATTTTTAAAAGTTATCCAAGAAATATGAAAGTTAAAATCACACTAAAATTCCTATACAATTTGCAATATTGTTTTTTAATTATTAATTTTGAATGTTGTTGCTACTTACATACATTGGTAAAAAGTGAAATTAATTTATTACCGAATAATTTGACTATTATTAATAATAGCTAAACAGCACTTTGTCAAAATTTCACCCAAGTTCCAATCTGAGACTAAAATAACCGGTACTTCAATCTTTGACTAATGCATGATTAGAGACCCTTTATTACTAAGAGACTGGACAAGTGCAAGTCAGCCGCTGCTGATTGGACAAGCAGCTTTTTTTACCACCCGAGGCGGTTTTGAGTCTTTCGTCGATGGGAGAAGCATAGCGCATGAAGGAGTTCGTGAAATAAAAGATTATTAACAGCAAAATAAAAATAAGATTCTTTCAACTGTACCTTATTTTTGTTAAGATTTGTTTGCTTATTTCTATCGTATTAGTTTTATGTATTAAAATGACGAATTTAATTGAAAAAATACGAAATTTGTAGACATCCGAACACTTTGGGCGAAACGCTGTTCCTTTGTTTTGAGAGTTTTTCTCATTATTTTTAGTTAAAACGTAGTAAAACTATTGCATATACTCTAGAATTGATAGATTATACGTTTATGTAGGGTAATCTGAAAGTTTCCATCCTTATTTGAAAAGAAATTTCAAGTTTTTTGGGGTATTTGAGGAAGCGATTGATTGGCGAAATTTTCCTTGATGTTGGCTTGAAAGCTTCATTTTCGGCTGTCGCCAAACTAAAGCTTGTGTTTGTAAACAAGCGAAAACATGCGGAGAAAGTAAATTAAATGCTCCGACAGGTAAGAAAACAAAAGTTCTAAGTAGTAAAACAGTATTTTTACATAATAATAAATGAAATCACGTGTTTTAAAATTGTAACCTTAACTAGTCAGTAATCAAAAACCATATGATTTCTTTCTTTCCTTTTCAATGTGGGTGTATCCTGTTGAAAATTTGTATTTGAAAAATATTTCTCTACATATATAAATCTGGAGATTTTGATTTTTTAATATAACTAAAACATTATTCAATCTGTATTCAATATTTACGCATCTAAACTAATTTTCTAATACGTAGTTATACATACACTCATGTCCATAAATTAAGGATAATGAAGTTCAGGCAAAGAAAGAGAAAGAAGCAAAACAAATTTGACTTATTTGTAAAGTCTATTTATTAAACAAAAAGTAAAGAGCAAAAAAGATGCTATATGTTTGACATAATTAATAAAAATTGCAAGTTTTACTCCCTTGACCAAATTTCAAAAAAGAACCTATTTACAAAAAACAGTATAACATGGTTAGTAGGATGGTTAATACGGAGTATGCCTCCCGGACGATGCAATACAGGCCTGACAACGCCTAGGCATGCTGAGTATCAAATGATCAATCTGATCTTGGGGAATATTACACCACTCATCAAGCAATGCACTCCGAAGTTCCGGTAGACAGGTGGGAGGGGGTTGACGGGCTGCAATTCGTCGGCCAAGCATATCCCACACATGCTCTATTGGATTCAAGTCCGGTGAGTATGCTGGCCAATGCATACGGGTGATATCCTCCGATTGAAGGCATTCGTCTACAATGTTTGCACGGTGAGGACGGGCGTTGTCATCCATAAACACAAATTCAGCACCCATGGCGCCCCGAAACAAACGTACATGTTGTTCCAGAATGACATAGCGATAGATGTGGCCTGTCATCGTTACACTCTGAACATGCAGGTCAGTTCTGGAACCAAGAATAATTCATCCCCTAACGAGCCATCTTGCACCACCGTAACGGTGTCTTTCAGTGGAGTTCTCTTGGTGGTCTTTCAGTGGTGTTCTCTTGGTGGTAACGGGTACCTGGCGCTCTCCAGATGAATGTCCGGCGAGAATCAGACTCCAAACTAAACCTGGACTCGTCGGAAAACATCACACAAGACCACTGTTGCGGTGTCCACAATGCATGCTCTCTACTCCAGGTTAAAAGCAGGCGATAGTGAGTTGCGGTAAGTGGAACACATCTGACAGGCCTACGAGCATATAGACCAATGTGCCCTAAGCGTCTGTACACGGTCTGCCTTGAAACTGTCGTACCGGTAGCTGAAGAGAGCTGACGAGACAGGTCTGATGCTGTACTCCGTCTGTTTCTTTTGACAGTAACTGCCAAATAGCGGTCCTCATTCGGCGTTGTAACTCGGGGGCGACGTGTGCTGTAACGTCTACTCACATTACCATCATCTTGGAATCGTTGCCAAAGCCTGGAGATGACACTCTGGGCGATTCCAAGTTCCTCGGATACTTCCAGCTGGGTACGTCCACATTCCAGTCGTCCGATAATTCTGCCACGTAAAACATCATCCAAATGCCTCCTTTGTGCCATAACTATGCGGTTTTTGCACTGAAAGGCTTTCACAGCGCTTGTGAACAATTTTACTTCTTTGCCACCATTCCTTATATACCCCTCTCTTACACTCTCGTCATTGTGACGTACCATCCACGCCATCTGATGGTTTCCTGTAATTTGCATATTCTTCTTCAAGATGTGTGTGATCATTCCACAGGTGAAATTTTTATTTTAGAGATCAATTTCTGTGTGATTCTGAATTATCCTTAATTTATGGACATGAGTGTATATTAGTGTGTAAAGTACATCTTTACTTAATAGAAACATATTAAATCAGTGGTGGATTATTGCAAGTTTGTCGGGGGGGCGTTAGTCTGTCGGTGGGGCGGTTAATTAGAAGATTAACATATACATCCATTTTATGGAAGCGAAATAGGATCTTTTACATTGATTTCTCTTTTCTCGGGGGGGGGCGGTCGCCCCCTCCGCCCTTGCATTAAATACGGTCAATAATTATTTTAATCAAAGCCTTTGTATCAGAAGTAATTTAATATAGAGTATTTAACTTATTAATATTATATTTAGTTTATTATTTATGCCATGTTCAGCACAAATAATTTATACATTGTTCCTGTTTCATAACTTTTATTCAAAATTAGAATTTCGAAAATAATTTTAAATTGAAAAAATATTATTAGGTATAATAATAAATGAGACATCATTAAATCTTGCATATACACTAAAAATTTAACTGTATAACAGTTAACAAAGTAGTATATATTTCTTCAAGACCGTTTGCTTTACTTTCATTTAACATATCTACCTTAAGAGGCCTCTGTAGTCGGCTTGCGGAGATTCAAGTCCAATGCTTTGCTATGGAGAAAAGTGCCTTAACGCCTAATCATTTTCTCGAAAGTATTAGGTATTTTTAATGAAATTTTCCTGTTTGAATCTGAGAACTATTCGCAAGGATTGCGCAAATCAGATTTGAGTTAATTTAGCCGAAAGAGATTTATTGCAGTCTAGAATTATGTTACTTTCAGACTGCAATAAAATCTCTTTCGGCTAAATGAACTCAAATCTGATTCGCACAATCCTTTCAAATAGTTCTCAAGATTCGCGCAGGAAAATTTCGTTTAAAACACCTAATACTTTCTGAGACAAATGATTAGGCGTTAGGCACTTTCTCCATAGCAAAGCATTGGGACTTGGAATCTCCGCAATCTGACTACAGAGGCCTCTTAAGTTCAAATTTTGTTTCAGTCAAAGAAATGTATGTATGTATGCAATGTTAGAATTATGAATCGGCTAATTTTACTGAAAACTTTTGAATTGCTTTTATCTGAAGTGAAGACTTACTTTGTATAAATCAATAAACGTTATTAAAAATGTCTGATGTTGTCTTTATTTATTAGTTCTTTATTTATCTATTTTTTTTTCTCAAGGAAAAGTTTAACTGCTTTGAGAAAAGCTTAGTAACGTTTACATATTTTTCAATCTGAGGAAGTACAGAAAAATGGGCAATGCTTATTTTGTACAATTCATTAAAAAAAAAAAAAAAAAAAAAAAACCTAAAAAACACCTTAACTAATTAGTATTGTCCGTAGTGTTCTTAAAAGCAATCATTCTTCTACATGTGAGTGTTACCGCAGCTGATTGAGTAAAGGGATAATAAAATATTGAACCTTTATCTGGAATCACCGGTGTTTCAAACGATTGTAATTCTAGACACGCGGGGGAGAAAAAAAACCGCGAGGTGGACGAAAAAATCGCCGATGAAGTGATATTACCAATGGGCTGGCACCAGTAGCAACCCCTAACTTGGTAAAAAAAAAGGCGGCTAGCATGCGCAGGTGATCATCCCTTCATTGTCGCATCTCTACCCATAAAGGATCTCTATGCATGATAAGTCTGGATGGCCTTGTGGTACAGCGCTAGTCTGTGACTCCGTACGCTCAGGGTTCAGGCTTGGTAGAGGAAGAATTTTTTTTTTTTCAGAAAAACGGAAAGTTAGCATCCAAAAAACGAAAACATAATAAACAGAACGGACATTTTTTGAAAACTTTGCTGCCAGTCGTTTCCCTAGTAGCAAACGGTCATCGGTTCCTGAAATGCCGATGATCGGTCAGGGAGGAAGTGCAGCGCGCCATGCAAGGTTCTTCATCGCGTCGGGGGCTCTTATCTCGGATTTTGCTCGGGCATGTCCTCTCCCGAATAGTATGGCTGGATCATCGGCAAGGGGGGGGGAATTGGGCGTAGAGCCGATGCGATTGGGGTTATATTCATCTCGGAAGAGCAAACACCTTGCAACTTAGGATGTGAAGCCTATGACCTTTGATAAAAGTTTTAAACTGAACAATCGGTAAAAATTGGGGTGTATCCCAGCTAGATAAGGTTTGAAAATTACAAAAAAAAAAAAGCAAAATTCGAACTTCTAAGCTTTTCCTCTTCTCTTTGAATTTTAATGCTGCCAGCTGAACTTCATTTTTCAAGCTTCCGAGACTTCGTATCGAGCTGGATTACTAACGCTTGGTAGGCGAGCATTCTAACCACTAGACGGGGGTCTGACTCGTTTTGACAGGACTAAAGTTTGAAGCGATTGTTGTTTCAAGTTCGGAATTGGAACATTTAAGTTTCTAAATAAATAAAACTAGACTGCCTGTACACTACTCAAATTAAAAAGATTTTACGATTTCTATCCGTTTTAAGCATTTGGGACCTGTGTACGGCCGTCAAAAAAACGTTTGTCTGTTTGTCATTCTGTCCGTGACGCTTTTCTTATTCGCACATCACGTACGAAGTGAATGAAATAAAATTTGTTGACATGATAGGTGGTCACTTAAAGTATAGGCTTCGAATTTTTAAAAATATTCATTATAATGAATATTTTAAAAATCTCAGAATCTGTAGATTTTGAGATTTTTCGAAGATTGTTTCAAACTGCGTAAATTTTTGTTCGCACACCACGTAAAAGTGACTAAAGCGAAAGAAATGAAATTTACTGGCATGATAGGCAATCACTCACCTTAAGTTATAATCGTCGCGTCAGATTTAAAAAAAAAGAATTAGATTTTGAGATTTTTCTGAAAATCATTTCAAACAGCATAAATTTTTGTTGGCGCATCACGTACAACTTAAGTGAATAAAGCAAAATTTAGTGACACGATAGGTGGTCGTACAACTTAAACTATGCCCCTAAAGTTTCTTGAAATTTGGATTAGATTTTGAGATTAATTCATGTACTTTCACATGCATATATTATTTTATAACTAAATATTCTTTTCTTCAAGGCTGTTCTAGGGAAGAATGCAAGTTTTTTAATGAAATGTCATTAAAAATTTACACAAAGGAAAATTTCTTATATGTATATTAATTTCGCACTTTTTGAGGAAACTTCCAGAATTTTTAGTCGCTGACAAATTTTGTTGTAAAAATATTCCTTGGCTCCCCTCCTTGACATAGCTTGACTATAAGGCAAGGCCTTTTAGCTAGCACAAGACAGATACAGGAGAACACGACAAAGCTAAGAGCAGGAAGAGGACAATATGATTTAGCATTTTGGTCGCCTGTCTTCCCGCGTAATAGCTTAGCCAATCAGCAACCTTAAAACAAACATATGGTGTGCATATGATGTTCTTTGCGCATTAATGAAAGAACGGAGATATCGAGCCGTTCAGCTACTTGGTAGAAAGACCGATATAAACCTGTTTGCTCGCTTTACCCTTCGCAATCTTGAAAGGGCCTATCAGATCTCAGTGTAAAGATTCGATCATCGGGAAAAGATGAACATACGAAAAATTAAGGATGATCAGGCGATGAATAGCCGATGCACCGATCATAGGCCTGGTAAAGCCCGAGCAAAGATTGCTGCTAGGGTTATTTTTTTATTAAAAAATACATTTTGAACAGTTTATCGGTTTCTTTTCGTTATTTCATCGGAGTGATCGGGAAACGATGATCGGCTTTATGGCCCCACAAGCGGATATTCTGTATCAGTTTCCGATGAAATTTCCCCTTTTTTGGATGAAAAGCCGTGATCGGCCATTGCTCCTTCTCCTAAGATTAAACCATGGATTAAACTCATCCACGTTTCATCGACCGATAGGCTATTGCTACTACAAGCGATAGCCTTAGTGACGACCCTAGTAGCAATAACCCATCGGTCGATGAGAGGCGGGTGAGTTTAATCCGAGGAGAAGAAGCAATGGCCGATCACGGCTTTTCATCCAAAAAGGGGGAAATTTCATCGGCAATTGGTACAAAATATCCGCTTGGGGGGCCATAAAGCCGATCATCGTTTCCCGATGACTCCGATGAAATAACTAAAAGAAACCGATAAACCGTTTAAAATATATTTGTTAATAAAAAATAAACGACTGGCAGCAAAATTTTCAAAAAATGTTCCTTTCCATTTATTATGATTTCGTTTTTTGGATGCTAACTTTCCGTTTTTCTGGGAAAAAAAAATTCTTCCTCCACCGGACTCGAACCCTGAACGTGCAGAATCAATGCCTAGCACGCTACCACAAGACCATCCAGATTTATCATGTGTAAGCCAAAGATTGAAGTACCGGTTATTTTAGTCACAGATTTGGGACTTTGGTGGTGAAATTTTGACAAAGTACTGTTCAGCTATTATTAATAATAGTCAAATTATTCGATTGGTAACAAATTAATTTCACTTTTTACCAATGTATGTAAAAAGCAACAACATTCAAAATTAATAATTAAAAAACAATAATGCAAATTGTATTAGAATTTTAGTGTGATTTTAACTTTCATATTTCTTGGATAACTTTTAAAAATTAACTAATTTCTCTTCTTGCTGTTTAAATTAAGGAGGTTTCAAAAGAGTTGCTCATTTTAATAAAGTTTCCGTTATTCTTATAATGAAGCTGACGCTCAAACAGATTTTCTTTTCTTTTTTTTTAAACACATTATTTTAAATTATTTAAATATTACATACGATTTTATATAATAAACACTTACTGTTTTTGTAAATATTTCATTTAAATTTTGTGAGGGGGGGGCAATGGGTTATATCCCCCTCTGCCCCGTCCCAACCCCAATATAAGAAATCTGAAGTAAATTATGTCATTCGTTCAAGAATTGTTCAAAAATTTCCCTTAGATTAGAAAAGGCACATTAAACCACTGGGACACCTACAAGGCCCGATGACCATAGAGCTGCAGTTTCGGATAAGACATTGTTTGTCGGTTTCCCATCGGCGAAACTACTCGTCTAGATCACTTCTATTCATGAATAAAAATTCATCTATTGCAGAAAAACAAAAGTGCACTTGCCGATGACTGAATTACATGAGTCGATGAGTTAACGATGAGTCAATGAACGACCGAGCAGAAAACAAGCAGTCATTGCTACTAGGGGTAGGGGAGTCCCGTTTCCAACTGTGTCCTGACAACAACCGCAGACGTGTCTGGAGACGTCCAGGGCAGAGGGGGGATCCTGCCCTGACTATCGCACGCTACACAGGTCCACAACAAGGTGTTATGGTCTGGGATTCTATCTCTTTTGATAGCCGGACCCCTTTGATTCAAAGGGGTCCGGCTATTTGATAATCATTTCTGGCACATGGACAGCACAGTGATACGCCGACGACATCCTAAGACCGGTTGTGTTACCGTTCCTTTTGCCACACCCTGGACTTGCTTTTCAACATGATAATGCCCGGCCGCATACTGCACGTGTTGCTATGAATTGTCCTTAAGTTTTCCCTGTATTTCATTCGCCAGCTAGGTCGCCTGATCTCTCTTCCATAGAGCACATTTGGGACGTTATGGGAAGCGACTGTAACCATCTCACAATACTGCCGATTTAGCCAAACAGTTGGAGACAATTTCGCAAGAAATTCAGCAGGACACTATCCGGGAACTTTATCAGTCTGTGCCACGCCGGATGACAGCTTGCATCGAGGCCAGACGTGGACCAACACCTTATTGACTTCCTTTCTTTGTAATGGTCAAACTCTACAATAAATAATTTTATTGTTAGTAAATTTTAATCGTTTGTTTTTTTATCTATGTTCTTTACATCCACCAATTCTTAATCGCAGGGATCGGACGATATTCGACTCTCATGTGGTGTGCCCGGGTCTTTCTAGTTTTTTCTTTTATCGCATTCTTTTGTGCTTTTTTTTTTGTTATAGAATGTATTCTTTGGAGTATATTTCCGCAAAATGTGTGACGAAGAGCTGACATGTAGTGAACGGATTTTGTATTTTATTGAACTATTACATCTTAACAAGTTTAAATACACTTAAGATTGTGTCGCTTGAATCTTTGGTAGTTTTCCTAGGCATTTACTAAAACAGAATCAAAAGCGGAGTGAGAGGTGAGAAAAAATTATGCAAAACTGACTTTAGCGTGGGAGTCAAATGGAAGCTCCCAAAGCTATCCGTCTCCCTTAACACTCATAAAATGAAGGAAGCATGACTGATTTTCTTAAAGATTAAGCAGAAATAATTATTGTAATTAAGATTTTACTGATTATTGTTATTTATTTCCAACTAAAAAAAAAAAAAAAAATCAATGAACGTTTTCTCTCTGCGACGGGTCTCCCTTAGTAAAGTTTTAAAATTAAAATTTCTTTTAAATGGATTGAATGGGTTAAGTCGGTTAAGTCAACATTCGACTTTGATTTTCCAGCAGCATTTTTACATTATGAAGTGATTAAGGATAAAGTATGTGCAATCGTCATCTGAATAATACTTGATAAAATCATGATCACTGAAAACATCTCATCGAAACTAGCTATTTTTCCTACCCGAAATTAACATTACAACCTGCCAAACTCGACATTCGCAATCCGCTCACCTGTGTGCGTGCATCCGAGACCGAGAGCATGGTGAATTACGTAAAAAAAGTCCAATTTTGGAGAAGCGAATTAATTAATTATCGTAGGTTAATCGGCACTTACTCTTTATCTACTTCTTGCTATAATTGCGACGCATTGCATGAAAAGAAACTACTGAATTTATTAGTAACGTGTGTAAATGTCGTTTGTTAGCATTTTCTACAATTTATTTAACTTTTTGGCCAAAGTCACATGGATTGCTATACATCTTGGAGAATGTATAGGGAAAAAATTGTTTTTTATTTACGATTTTCTGTGCTTAATTTGATAAGTAGTACCGTGCAATTATCGTAATTATATTTTTAACGATAAACAATTTTTAAGCATTTACAATGACCCCCTGGAACTACTAAATATTTAAAATATTTATATTGCGGAATTTTCTTGATTTCTTCTCAGTCCACTTTAGAGGACTGAGCTATGCGTTTAAACTTATAATAAATATTTTTTTTGTTTGTTTGTTTCAGTAAAATTACTTTTATCCTACAGAAAAGTTTAATCTTGTAATTTTGTTAGTAGGCGTTTTCAATCCAGTTAGAACTGCCCTTTTATTTTTTTAAGTATAATCTGAGTTGTTTGAATAATTTTATGTATTATACCTGAATTTTCACCCGTTTTTCTTTAGTGTATATATTTGTTAGTGCTAAATGTTGTGCATCTAATTTTAAGTTTTATGCAATAGCAGAAACTGTGCCAAGGGTGCCATTTACATAGAAAGTTAGAGAAATTGTGCATTTTTCTTAAAAATTTAGAACAAATAAAAACTTTTATTAAAAGTCAGTTAAATAAATTTAGTAGTACTATCCCATAAAAATGAATCTGAAAAGTGGATTTTCTATAAATAAAAATTTGCTGTTATAAGGCATATGTTGCTTTGAGGATGGTGTAGAGTGGCTATTTGGACTGACGGTACCATTAGGCCAAAAGCTATTGAGCCCATTTCATAGTGATACCGTCAATCCAGATAGGAACAGCCAGAATAGTGCATAGTGCAGTTAAAGTTGCTGCTAGGATATCAGATGTAGTAGTTGAGACTAGAAGATACTACAATTCTTTTGGGCAAAAATATGACTTAAAACAAGTCTGAAAAATAAATTGGGGTGGGGGGCGGGGAAGCTGTACCTCCAAAAAGAATTAAAATGCTTCTAAAAAGAAAAAAATGATGCTGAATGAAGCAAGATTAGTTAGAAAAAGACTGCAAAAGCATCAGCATATAATGTAGATTTTATGTTTATAATCAAACATTTGTTACGTATGTTAAGATAAATTAAATTGTTTTTAGACCAAGTACTCTCTGTGGGGTTACTTAATTTTTAAATGCTTATTTAAAAATTAGTATAGGACACTTGTCTTCACAGAATCATTTTGAAAACTCTTTGTGGTGTGTGAAATGATTCTGCTTTATATTAGTTTAATAGTTAGTTTATTAAAAACAGTCAAGAAAATTTGAAATGATTGAGTGGTAATCTTGTATAACATAAGAAATATCTAAATAAATTCTTATCTCTTGTGTTTTATTGCTAGTTAATATGCAGCTTATGATATACCTAATAGTTGTTTTTATACTTTTCAGGTATGAAACTGTCTACACATGATTCGTTACAACATTTCTGAACTTGTGTGTTCCAGATTGCTGCCATTCTGTATTTCCTGACAGATACGGACTGTAAAGCTAATAAAGAATAATATGTAACAAGAAAATGACGTAATAACTTATGAAATGCGGTACTAATGTGAGGAGACAGGCTTTTATTCTGGTTACTGATGGGTCGAGGAGAGTATCATCGCCAAAGCACATGGTCAAACTGCATCAAAACGACTTCAAGAATCTGTCACAAGCTGCCTTAGTTTTTTAATATTATATCAAGATTACAGTAGTGGATGCACATTCACCAATGGTGTAATCAGTGTGTTGGTGCCTCCTAAAAGTTTTCTGTGTACCAAAGCAAGTTTATGAAACAAAGGTAGAAAAAATTATAGATGGCTAAAGTCCACGGGCCTAACTTCTAGTTTCTAATGGAGGTTGCTTGAAGTTAGTGGTCACAAAATAATGGCATCTTAAAGGCTTCCTCGCCTGTGTTGCGGAGGTGTACACAATCAACTTGCATTACATAACTTCTTCACTAGCAAGATTGGAAGTGCATTTTCTGTAGATAAGAATTTGCTCTTTGAAAGTATGCTGGAGAATATCATAGTTGCTTTGAGAATAGCGGATGTTGCTTGAGGGATATCATTATGGCAGGGGTGCAGAAAATGATTAAGACCCAGTGTTTTCCCAGAAGGCAATATTTTTTTGTGCAAAGTTTCCCCTAAACCATAGCACATTTTCATTTTACTTTAAGCGACTTTAATAACTATTGGGTTGGCAACAAAGTAATTGCGTTTTTCCGTATGTCAATATTTCGCCTGGCCAAAACTACTGAAGTTGATTATGCGAAATTTGGCACGTACGCGAGTTCTTCAGCATAGGTGCTAGATCAGAGAGCATTTTGCAAAATTCGTAGTCTTAGGGGGGGGGGGGTGAGGGGCCAAAAGTTATTTTCACATATCCCGCGTGATCTCAAATAAAAATAGAGATATCCGTGAAATTCTTTCTGTAAAATGCAGCAGTCACGAATACCTAAAAATTAATTTCAGGACATTTTTAATATTGTCCTCTAAGGAGGATAGAAGCGAAAAAAGGGGGAGGGTGGCCATCTTTTATGGACGAAACAAAATACTGCCAGTGAAATTCTTACTTTAAAATGTAACAAATATGAATCGTATGTTCAGGCACAGCTTACCTGTAATTAAAAACTTGTTGAAAACTTATTTGCTTGAATTTTATACAAGAAAATGAAATTACTTTGTTGCCAACCCAATATAATTACATTAGACTATTAAAAAAATTCCTAATATTTACTGGAAAAAAGAAACTTAGCATGATGACTAATGTCGCTTTGGAATGAAACGAATGGTGGACTCTAGCGTTAAAAAAAAAAAAAAAAAAAAAAAACTCTTCTCAACAGGCCAGCTTCTTTTGATAACTGCATTTCTACAAAAATACCATCCCCCCCCCCTTTAAATACACTTGGATCGAAAATTTCCCGCAGCACTACAGGTTTTCTTCCGAACCTCATTCTCACATTTTGCACCCCTGCATTGTGGACCACTGGAATCCTCAAGAAGTGACACAATTGTTGTTCTTTTTTAAGAAGTGAAGTGGTGATGTGACAAACTGTATAGTGTGACATTCCATCTGACCCATCTGGATCTTTTTTGAGGCTTCCCAACAAAAGTTCCTTTCCTCAGCTTCTTTGAAAGGGTTGTTAACCTTTATGTTGAACTCCGAATAAATAAGTGCATCTGGCAATTCAACTTGTGAAACCCTGTTAGTAGTGTTAATACCTGTGAAGTGTTTTATACCACTGCCTGCAGCAAAAATTGATTTACCTGTGTGATGTTTTTTTAATGTGCGATTGTTGGCTTATAAATCTATTGAACTGTGTGGCTTGAGATTGAACAGAACATAATTTATGAGAAAAAGCAAATAATTTGGTATGGTCACATTAAAAGAACGGCAGTGATGCCGCTTACGCGCTATAACGCGTCAAATACGCAAAAAATCGATGATGGGGCGCAAAAGAAAAGTTACAACGCGTCCCCCGGGACGCGTAATTTCCATTTCCATCATGCAAAATTTTGAAAAAAAACATCAGCCTCACCAAACGCATCAGCACACCAAAATGGGTGAGACATGATAACATCAGTCGTGAAATTAACCAAATGCTTTTATATCGATAAGGATCCACTTTTTGGAAAAAAGGACCCGTAAATTTTGGAGTCCTGGGTCCCAAGGACCCATCTCTTCCAAAGTCTAGCGACATCACTGAACGGGCGAAGAGACTACCTAAAATCATATTTAATTATAGATCAAATCCAGAAGAATGTGTAGATGAAATTAAAAAAAAGCAATGAGAGACAGAAATCTGCAGGAGAAATGGACCCTGTACAGCAGGTCCAGACAGGCTCCTTTGGAGGCCCTTGACTAGATTTAAAAGGTGCCTCTTACTGCTGAATAGAATATTAGAAAATGTAATACAGTCAACTTGCGATTTAATGACCTTCATGGGACCTCGACAAGTAGGATGTTGAATCAAATAGTCGTTAAATCTAAAATTTATAAAAGGTATTGGAAAACGGTGGGGACTTCATCAGAGGGTCGTTAAATCAGGAAAAGTCGCAAAATCGCGAGTTGACTGTATTTGACAAATTATCCTTACATGCTTAAAAACCACATTGAACCATTTTAAAGTTGTTGGGCCCCCTTATTCTTAGCCCCCCCCCTCTCGCACAATAGAGTCCTCCGCTACGCCACTGTGTAAAGGTTTGAGATTACTGGGGAATAAATAATCAAATTACACTGATATATATATCAAATTACTCTAAAGCAGTATGTCCATATTTTTGGGCGGGGAAGGGGGCTCAGTATCTTTAGATTGATACTTGAAACTAAAAAGGACATGATATTGTGCTAATTTGTAATAATCCTCTCCCTTCCTTGAAGGGTATGAGGGGAAGGGGGAGGGCTTGAGCCCATAAGCCTCACCCACCTTTCCTACGCCACTGAAGTATAGTCAATCGCATAAGTCCCTGGGACCCACAAACTTAAGAAAACATTGAATCCTACTTGATTGTGTGATGCCCCTTGTAGCATTTATATTTATGATGTTTTCACAAATTTCCCATGAGTATACTAATGTTTTATTCATCATAAAGTGATGTGCTAAAAAAATTTTGTGAAATATTTTTCATCCAGCAAGTACTTGTGCTTGTGAATAATTGTTTACAATGTTTTATGAAGAATTACGTTAAGATTGCAACTGATAAACCAATAGGTATGTTTATGAAAATACCTGTCATTACCAGCAGACATGATGATTTTGAGTTTTAGTATTCAACTAATGATAATTTTAATAAATTTATAAGCAATATGGGTACTTGCGTATTATCCCGGTGGTCCGCCAAGGTGAGCGGTTTTTTTTGCCAAGAGAAATGCCGGGCGTATGAAATTATTAATGGTTCTGAATACAATTGGCAACTCATTTGACGGAAAAAAAGTTTGGCGGTAATGACCACTGGGATAATACGTAAGTACCGCAATATGGAATATAATTTCATCTCGAAGCATTTTACACACTTTTTAAAAATATACTTCAGTTGCATAATAATATTTTGTATCAAAAATTAAAGTCCTCAATCTTTGTGATGTATAATTTTTTTAGCTGCTGTTTCTCCCTTTACATGTTTATTTCCTCGTGTCTGCAGTTTTATATAGAAATATGCTTATAGTTTTATCGCCTTTATGATAGAGCTAAAACCAATAATAAAATTTGCAGAAAATCACGTCAAAATGTTTTACTTATAGTATTTTTTTTTAAATTTAATATAAGAAGTGACATTTGTCAGCATTTAAATTTGTAAATCAATGTTTTCAAATAAAAAAATTATAATTTATTGCTTCTATTTTTATGGAATTTTTTCTTCTAAACTTTGTCTTCAAGTACTGAAAAATATTTATTAGTCCAAGTTTTGTTTCACAAAATATTTTACTAGAATTTTCTTAATTAAAATTTTAAAGTAATGGTGGATCTTTAAAATTTTAGCCTTAAACAGACATGATTTTTGAAAGGAATGTTTTGTTAGATTCAGTGAATTACTAAAAAAAGTATGAATTTTTATAGATGGTATGGCTCGCAATATTTTTGATTTTAAATATCATATTATAGGAAAGTATACTAAAAGCTGTTTTTCTTTAAGATTTCTGAAATTTTAAGTAAAAAGAAATGCATATACTTTTTAAAAACAATCTTTGGTGGTTGAAATGTTTTCTTCTCTTATATATCAAAAGACCTAAAGCAATTAAATAAAAGCGATGATCACGAGAGATGCTTATTTTCACGCTGAAAACATTCAATATTTTTGAGATTCGCCAAGCTTCGTGCATGTAGCTGTTGTTTTGATGAAGATGACAGCAGGAGTCACATGACTCCCCCAACCAATGAAATCAAAGCGTTGGCCAGCGTCACCTGCGCAAATCAGTGCGCGCGACTCGATTCCAATCCAAAATGCCGTCTAGTTCAGAAGGGAAATCCGTTTCGTCAACAACGCAAGCGGAGAAACCCATTCACTACACGTAAGTTTCTCTAAATTTAAATTACCCTGAGTTTTACTTAAAGAAAATTGTTTAAAGAACCTTTCCAGTGGCTTTTCTGACGGTATTCTCGCCTCTTTAAACAGGTATTTGAAGGAATTTCGAGTGGAGCAGTGTCCACTGTTCTTGCAGCACAAATGCACACAACATAAACCTTTCACGTGCTTCTATTGGCATTTTATGAACCAGCGCCGTCGAAGGCCTGTCAGAAGAAGAGATGGCACTTTTAATTACAGTCCCGACGTTTATTGCTCGAAATATGATGAGACGACGGGTGTATGCCCCGACGGAGACGAGTGAGTACCTACCATTGACAGCGCTTGACAATTGCCTCTCTGCGCGTGCAGCCATGTTCCCCGTCTGTGGGGAAGAAGCGCTGCCGTTGTTTTCGTTTTGTGTTTACATTTGGATCAAGCAATGTTTGGGGCCTAATTTTTGACATTTGGCGTTGTTGGGTTTATTTTCGGTTCCTGTTTCGTAGATAGTGCATTATAGATACTTCTTTTCGGATTATATCGTTAATTATTATTCAGTTTTGAGATTATTTTGGACATGTGGAAGGCCTTTGCTTGTAAACAAAATACGCCATATTAATGCGTCCCGCCATATTGTATTGCGCGCGCGCGCATCGGTGACGTTTTATATGGCAAAAGAAGCGATGCTAAAGACATTTGACAGGGGAATGTTTACTATTTATATATACAGCTGATCATTTAAGTTGTTAATTAAAATAATTAAAGTTTCTGTATTACCAAAATTACTTGGCAAGAAAAAAAACCAAAACACTGTTTTCGAGTATTAATATTCATCAGTTCACTACCCGTTGATAGTAACTTTATAATTATTGCAATCTATCCTTTTCAATGTATACTGCAATTAAATAATAAACGACTGACGAAATTAACTGTATTTGCCATTTTTTGAATTCTTTCATGAAATTAAATTTCTTTGGCTATACCTATTTATTATTTGCAGTTTTTGTGATTCATTTAGTGTAACACTCACTTGTCAAGCTGACTTATTGGGGGGAGGGGGATGATAGTTTGGAATACTACAAAGTTAAATAATTCCTCTGCAGTGATTTTACTAGCTGTTATTACCATATGAGTCTATTAAATTGGAAATTCAGTTTTTATGAAATCAGCACTTGGATAATGGTGAAAATTAATAAATCACAAGTTGTTTGGTTTTAACCTCTGCCTCATTATTATTATTTTTTTATTTTCATTTATACAATAACATTTAATCTTTCTCCACGTTTTGAGGTTCATTTCATTATTCAACATTAATTTTTAGTTTGAAATCATGCATACTGGTACAAATTAGATAAGTTGTGTTATTACAAATTTTATTCTATTTTAAAATTTTACTGTAATGGGTCATATTTTCATAAATCTTTATTTTGTCTCTTGACTGTTATTTCATTTATTCTTTTTTGAATGAAATAGCTGTCAACAAAATACAATACAACTTGATCATGATTTTTTTAAATATAAATTTGTGTGTTGTGGCTTATAATAGTGCTATTTTAAATCTTGTTTTGTCAGATAAAAAGTTTTTGGACATTTCAAAGTTTAATTATAAAAGCTTCTTTTAGTACTTTTCTGTTTTAATAATAACTGTGTTAATGTGCCAAAGTTAGCAACCTTGTGTTTTTATATTCTGTGGTTACATTATTTAATGTGTTTGAGTTACAATAATATAAAAAAGTGCAGAATACACTTTAAAACTTTTAAAATGTTTGTTGTACTGTAATTTCAGTTGTATAGTAGATTTACTGATCTGGAACTGCCTAGTACTGAAAAGGATGAGATTGAATTTTTCAAGGAAAAGGAATATTGCAACGTGAGAGATCTTATAATCGCGAAATAAAACTTATTTTACTAATTATTACTACAGACAGGTCAAGAGTCCTGTCCCAGAAAGAACAATATTTAGTGTTGAAGAATTTCTGCGTTATACCAGTATGCAAATCTTAACAATGTGGGAGCTGGGGGGACTAAGGTGCCTACCTGCCAATAGATATGAGCGTCCTAGATCACTGGTTCTTATTGGGAATCTTATGCAAAAATTTTTGGTAAATTGATCATGGGGAAAGTGGCGTGATATTGCAACAAAAATTATTTATTTTTCAGTTTCAATCCTGCGGAATTATCGGGATTGCATTCTCTAATCTGTACACTTAATAACAATTGAACAGACATATCAAGGATGTGTTTTGGCAGCTACTAAAATTCAAACTTTTCTTAATTGGATATCAGTAATCAAGCTTTTTCGTGAAAATTCTTCTTTGCTGCATTTTTGGCCCATCCTCAATATATACGGGGTGTGCATAATTAAACTTGAAATTTGGGATCAGTCTATAGCAAAAACTATGCAGCATAATAGCATGAAAATGGGGTAATGGCCAAATGAAAAGATGGTCATTTTATCTGGAAAAAAAACAAAACAATGTGTTTTAATGACGGGGTTTCTACAGACCTGGAAAGTCGGGGAATGTTAGGGAAATGAGTTTTGGTCAGGGATTTGGGAAAAAAAGCCAGGGAAATTAGCAGAAATAAGAAAGGTCTGGGAAATGCAAGAAAAAATGAATTTTGCGGTAAAATCAAGAAAATATTTGCTGTTTGAACCTAAGTACAGAAATTGTTTTATTTTCATTTTCTCATTTAACCTTATAAATAATTTTAAAATGAGCATATCTTGTGCAGTTGAAATAGGCTTAATTTTATCCCAAATTATTATCAAATATGGTTTTTGTTAGAATCCAGTGATGTCAAATAAGATTCTTGTATATATTATTATTATTATTTGTAAAAAAAAAAGGGGCAAAATACATAAAAAGCTATTGATTAAAGGATGTAATGTTAAAAATAGAAATGCAAAATTCGGAAAAGCACGCTAGTTAAAGTCAGAGAAGAGCTTGATAGATGTCAGGGAAGCACAAACTGGGAGATCTGTAGAAACCCTGAAAAACCTCCCATAGTAGAGGTCAAGATTCAGAAAATTTGCAAGTGGCCACTGAGCTTCAAATTTTGAGTGGCCACTCACATTTTTTTTAATTTTACGCAACTTAATATAAGTTTAATAAACATGACCAGCTTAAATAAATAATAAGGAAGATTTCTTAAAACGTACATCTACGAAATTATTCTTACAACATTATTTGCTACAAAAAGTAATAAATTATCTGTCAGTATATACAGGGTGTCCCCAAAACATTGACTGAAGCTTTTATTCCTTAAATATTGACCATAGATATGTACAGTAAATCACAAAGCTATGTAAAGAAAGTACAGAATTTTGTGGTTTTGACTAAAAATTTCAGGGTTATAAAATAAAAAAGTACAAAATTTAAATTTTTATACAGTCCCTATATATATATATATATAAACCCTCTAAGTACCCTGAGGCCCATACGTTAATTAGGTGATATGCAAAATTTCAGCCATTCATCACTTTTTCTTGGGTACGGCGCAGCCTTCGTCCGAAGCATTTCTATGTAATGTGCCTCCTATTGCTGCTTTTTGAAAAGCTATTAAAGCCCAATAAAACCACTCCTGTGCTTTGTTGTTTACTCTCGAAATTGGTAATACAATATAGAAATTTGGTGAGAACATTTTTTTTTAATGGATACGGTTTTACTTCTAAGTGTAAGCCGAATTGCACTGTTTCTATCTGTGACTGGCCTACTTTTATCCCCTTTCACATTTTACTCAGTTTTGACTCTACTCCTGTCCGCCAAACCTTGCGCCCGGCAGTCCTTTTTCTCGCTCTATCTCCGGGCATGCCCTCCTTGTACACATTCTTTTTTGCCAAAACTCCCGATTCCCCCTTATAAGGATCCATTCGGTTTAAAATGAAGGGCCGTTTTAAAATTCATTTACAAAATGCAATCTATTAAAACTATCCTGTAACAGAAAATTCATCCATTATAATGAACCTTTACAAAACACGTTGTGTAACGACCCCTTCACGAAATTTCATGCAATGCCATTAGACTTTTCTCATAAATACAACCCGATAAAATGTGTTTTTACAAATAATTATTTTTTTCATAATTGGAATGGTCTTCAGATATAACTTGTACTTGTTTCTTTATTTCACCTGTTTTCTTTCGTCCGCGTGACCTGAAAGGTGCCCCTGTGATGTTCGATTTCAGCATCGTAAAAGGGCCGTCTGGCCTATTTCACTTTCATTGGGAGAAAGGAGAGGGCTCAAAATGATTTCCATGTCGATCCTTAAATGTGTGTTTTATTCAGTTGTGAATGACTAAGCAATCCTACAGTTCTAAACTCTGCAACGCGATGGCAGCTCCCTTTGTTTATAATTGGCTTTATACTCTTGTTCGCTTTTGTTCCGAATGAATGCTTAGTGTCATCATTATCGGGCCTTCATACTTCTGTTTATATTTACAATATTATATCTGCTCATTAAGCATGAGTGAATGACGTATTTATTGACAGATGCAGATGCAGAACGATTGATTGGGAGTTAGAAAGTTGCGCGCGATTTCGAGTGATGCATTTGTTTGAATTTATGTCACAGCCTATATGAATTGAAATTAATAATCTTGAATCATTTTGAGATAACGTCAAAACAGTTCTGAATGATTTTCACAGGGTACACAAAGTGCATTTTTGGAAAACAAAGCGCTTTTTTTGTTTTTGTTTTAAATCCCTCCCGCTGCTCTTTTTACAGATGCCATGGGTCTTCATTCATGACGGAAGTTGTCATTTTCCAAGAATGAAAGCTGTCATCAGATTTACCCTTTTTGCCAGCGTAGAGCTTTTTAAACACTGTTCATAGGTTCAATTTTTTGGTATTAAAACAGCACATAAAGAGTTGATAAATAATGCTATCCACGCGTCCAATTTTTGTTCCCCGGAAGAGAGCATTGCTGGTGGAAGAAATTTTGTCAGAATAAGAACAAAGAATTGGAAATGTCTGATTCAAACTGCAATCGTATGCGTTGTTATAACCTCCCATTTGCAAACTTTAAGAACAGATGATCACTTTCGCTTGTGGATCACTATGTACAAATTTCCTTTATCAAGGATCCGACCCTCCCGTCTCCCCCATCCCTACAGCCGAAATCGATCTTTGAGTTTTGCTGAATCGTGTCAAGAACATATGTTTGAATGTTTCTATTTTACTGGCAATGCATAGAAACTTTGAAATCGTCAGTGAAAAAGAAAAGGTAGAAATAGACTGTGGCGACTGGTACAAAAATTAGCAGTCGCCACGTGGCGAGTGGCGACCATTAATTTTGACCTTTATCCCATAGGCAGAACCTGATTATGACCAGCGGGGGCCCCGGGCATTGATGATTTTGGGGGCCCCCATTCTATGAAATTTGTTTTATTTTTCATGAAATTTTGATATATTTCAGAACAATATTTGAAATTGGGGGGCCTTCTCGAGCCAGGGGCCCTGGGCAAAGTCCCGATCTGCCCATGTGATAATAAGGCTCTGCCCATAGGTGGTGCATCATAGCTTTATTGAGAACATATATAAATAATCTGCAAAAGTTGACAAAACGTGCTCAATAGGATGACTACCATTGTCTGCTACCATCTGGAAGAATAAAATCCCATGTTCGACTGCGCTTCCGCACATTACCTGTTGTGCGACACAAGTGCTCCGCCGCCATTTCGGTAATGACAGAATCATCAGTCGGTGCTTTTCTACAGCTTGTCCTCCTAGATCACCAGACTTGAATGCTTGCGATTTTTGTCTGTGGAGATAGGTCAAGGCCTAGGTCTACCGTGATCCCATCCCATCCCATCTCTCTCTGACCTTAAAGAAAGCATTCTAGAACGCCATGTATGTAACATTCCCCAGTTCATGCTGCTTTCAACAGTCGAACATGCGATTTTACGCTTTCAGATGGTAGCAGACAATGGTGGACATCCTATTGAGCATGTTTTGTAAATTTTTGTAGATTATTTATATGTTCTCAATAAAGCTATAATACACATCCTGGGGTTGGTTTTTGAAACTCGTCCCGCCCCCCGATAAAATTACCATAATTTCAGTATTCAGATAGCCCATTTCCATTCAATTCCACTGCATAGGTTTTGCTACAGACTTTGCACATTTCAAGTTTAATTATGGACATCCTGTGTGTGTGTATATATTTAAACACTTTTTTTTCCCCCCAAATATTTTATGGTAATTTTCAGTTGATTAGTATTTTTATGCAAAAAGGTACAGTTCTAAAATATGAACACAAATCCATACTCTCACAAATATATACACATGTCAATAGTAGTATATGTACTGCAATTTTTTTTATTTTAAAATTTAAAAGAATAAAGGTAAATGAATGTGTAAAAATATTTTTATTTTTTAAATTCTAAGAGATTAATAGGAAATGTCTGTCTGTCTGTTAAAGTAATTGATAATTTTTTTTTTTTTATTACTTCTTTTGTGAAGTGGTTTTTAAATGTTGAATAATAGTACAGAAAGGTTGCTAACAGTTTACTTACTATATCTTACAAATAATTAGCTGAATGAATCATTACTCAAAGGAGGAATAGATTTTTATCAGAAGTCAATGTAAAGTAGGTAATTTTCCCTAAAAATACAGCGAGTAAACTCTCGCTGAAAAAAGAATGAAGAAAATTAATCCACAGAAAACAAAGTCAACTTTCTCTACTACACTATACTGCTGAGCTGTTGACTTAAAATAATTATCAAATACAGTAGACTCTGGACTTATGCGAGAGGTCTTGGAATTCATCCTCACATAAGTGAAAAGTTTGCATTGTGGGATAAGGTATATATCAGACATTTTGAAGCACATACATTGTAGCAGCTATTGTAGACACCTGCAGACACTCCTCAAACAGTTTTAAACCATTTTTTAACTATATATTACTATTTCCCACATAAAGTAACGAATAAATGAATTTTGGTATTTCTTTCTGTTATCGAAAAATTTTGTGTTGTGGGCAAGGAATTCGTTTTAGTATTAAGATACATACTCGGGAAAAACTCTCATAATATCATTTCCATAAGTCAGATCGCACTGTAGCGCAAATCCAATGTACAGCCTTTTAAAAAAAGGTACAAAAATACCAAATCCTTATGTTTAAATTCATCTTTTTAAAGACAAAATCATACTGGCTAACTCTCCCATTTTTTACCCATTTCTCCTGTTTATACGTTTAAGTATCAATTTTCCCCCTACTTTTATTTCAATTTTCTTTTTTACTTCCTTGTACGTAGTATAAGGAAGTAATGTGATCCCGAAAAATTTTGGGGGCCAAATTTCGACATAAAAACCGATTTTGACTACCTCTAAATTGAATTTTAAAAATTTTTTCGATGCATCTCATCGTAGGCTAGCATGCACGATCATATTAACGCGTCTGCAACTCATTTTGACCAGCGGCGAGTTTATTGTGGTCAGTTTTTCCATGCCGTCTGTACGTACGTACGTATGTATGTAACTCGCATATCTCAAAAACTATGGGTCGTAGAATGTTGAGATTTGATATTTAGGATTGTTCTATGATCTAGTTGTGCACCTCCCCTTTTGGTCGCAATCGAATGAATAGTTTATGTACAGGACCGCCCAAAAGATTCGAAATACATTACGCTCTATGGGCCGAAAATCATTAAACTCGCATATCTCAAAAACTATTAGGCGTAGAATGTCGAAACTTCATATTTTGGATAGTTGTAACATCTAGTTGTGCACCTCCCCTTTTGGTTCCATTCGATTGGATAGTTTATCTACAGGACCGCCCAAAACATTCGAAATACATTACGCTCAATGGGCCGAAATTCATTAAACTCGCATATCTCAAAAACTGTTAGGCGTAGAATGTTGAAACTTTATATTTAGGATTGTTGTAACATCTAGTTGTGCACCTCCCCTTTCGGTTCCATTCGACTGGATAGTTTATCTACAGAACCGCCTAAAAGATTCGAAATACATTACGCTCTATGGGCCGAAATTCATCAAAGCGTTTTTTAGAGGTATTGGGCTATTTCAAACGACTCAGAAGTGATATATGCTGTAAAGAGTTAGAAAATGAATTTCTCCATTAAAAAAAGTGTGTTTATCATTTACAGTTCTGCTACAGGAACACTCAAAAGATTTCCAATACATTACGGTCAATGGCAATTTTAGGAGATTCATCCATTTCAAGCACAATACCGTCCTACCACATAAGTTAGGTAATGGTCCGACCACCGTCACGTGCCTCCCTCAAGTACTATGCCAAAAGTCGCCAAGCTTGGCGACTTTTTTGTGTACGTGTGTGCATATTTAACTCTCAAATCTCAAAAACTATTATGAAATTTCATATATAAGATTGTTGTAACATCTAGTTGTGCATGTCGATTTTTGGTTAAAATCTACTGGAGAGTTTATTTACAGGTCCACTGAAAAGAATTTCAGTACTTTAATGTCTATGGACATCTTCAATATAATACAATTGTAGACAGTCATTGTTTGGTACATGCCCAAAATCTCGCCGTGTGTCCTCGACCTTGGCGAGTTTTGCCGAAATGTCGCCAAATTTGGCGATAGTCAGTCATTTGGTCCATGCCCAAAGTATCGCCATTTGTCATCGTTCTTGGCGAGTTTTGGCGAAATATCGCCAAATTTGGCGATAATCTGTTATTGTTGGTCCATGCTTAATATCTCGCCAAATGTCGTCGACATTGACGAGTTTCGCCGAAATATCGCCAAATTTGGCGCCAAAAATTATTTCGTATTTTGTATAACTCTAAAACTTTAACCCGTAGAATTTTGAACTTTTGTATTTAGAACTATATTATAATATCTAACGGTTTTCAATATCTTTTTTGACAGCAATTGACTGGGAATTTATTTACAGGGTGAGCCAAATGACTTTAAATACATTAAGGTGTATGGATGCATTCAATTCATTGAAAGTCTGTGGTCAATGACTACTTTGGCTATCCCCAAAATCTCGCAAACTATCTCAAGTTTGTCGGCTTTTGGTGAAATATCGCCAAATAAATTGTCAGAAAGAAATCTTTCAAATTGAACTCAGCTTGGCGATATCAAAATGTTTGGCTAGAAATCGCTATATCTTACTATTATTGATATTTTATATCTTTCAAACAAATAAATTTAGAGGAAGTGCGTAAAAAACATTTTTGATTTAATAGACGTGCAAGGAAGTCATGTGTTGGACACATCAGATTTTTTTAAATTTATCGATATTTACTGTCGTAATGGGAAATTGTGAGATCTCCGATTTCATATGCAATCTTTTCTCATCCTTTTTGTGAATAATCATATTTTGTTTCCTTGCATGTCATTATAATAACGTTTGTCTCAATAATCAAAATTACTTGATGTTTTTGATAAATGCAATTATTTTGCCAAAATCTACCTTGTTAACTTGAAATATCGCAGATTGCGTGTCAGAGACTTCATATGCAATCTTTCCATCCTTTTTATAAATACAGTGCAGCACCCATAATCTGGCATCGGCGGGAATGACACGGTGCCAGATTACCGATTTTTCCGGATTACAGATGTGTTGAAAATTTCCATTAAAACCATCGTCGATCACATTATGTATTGACCAGTGTATTATTTATCAATGAAAAGTAGTCTTAAAATATGCATACGATCGCTGTATAAACCGGGAAAAAAAAAACTAAACTACACTGGAACAAATGTAATTTAGTGTTTAATTCAAACTAAAAACTATAAAGCAGAAAAGATCGTTGATTTTGGAACATTTTCATAAAATATAACACAAATAGTAACTGAAATTTATTTAAATACTAATTTAAAATAAGTGTATTAAATTATTATTAGAATCTAATTAGCTTTTGTATTTACATTAAATACATCGGTTAATTTGACTTGCTTCATTTTTTTTTATTTAATTGGTTAATTAACACATGCACATTCATCAGTTGACTCTCAGATATAAAATCGAATTTATTAAATCTCTCCGTAGTTTGTACCCTAGTTTTATTTTACAAGCTGAATTATTCCCAATTTTACTCTCTCAGTCTCTTCACAGCTTCTTAATTACTGTCCAAACATACCAATTCCCCCTCCTTTCCCTCTTGCTTTTCAAAGCACTGGCGAATTCCTTCCCGCGATAGTTGACGATTTCGCACGGTGACAGGATGTCTAGAAACAAGGCAATGTGTCTGGAAAGGAGGCCGAAGCCACGTGTTTACGATGATGCGTAAACATGCTGTCTCGTTTTAAAAACTCATACATATTAATGTTCTATGAAAGCACTCGCATTATCTTTGAATTCTTCATTCAGCTACACTGCACCTTTGACTTGACTGCAATTGATTTAAATGTAATAAGCAAACCAAGCCGTATTTACTTTTGTTTTTATCTCGGTATTAGAAAATGCATTGATTCAAATATTTGCGGCAGTAATGGCGATCGGCAAAGACATGTTAGGGCCGAAATACGAAACAAAAAGAAAAATATTCGGTGAAAAACTATCTATTGAAGAAGAAAAAAAAAAAAAAAAGATAGCCATACATCAATTAAAATCAGCGTTAAAAGTTCCGGATTTTGAGATTCCGTATCCCTTTGGGGAGAGAAAAAAAAAAAAAAAAAAAACGAGACTAGTGCCGGATGTAGTGCTGCGGATTATAGGTTCCCGGATTATGGATGCTGCACTGTAATCATATTTTTTGATAAATACGAGAATTTTGCCAAAATAGTCCTTGTTAACTTTTTGGATGAGATTTTATTTTTCAACAGTTTTGAAATTTTATTGTTACTAACTCTACTATAAAGATCTCGATCTTTTGGGGAGAGATTAAATTGATATATATTGTTAGTCCATTTTAAGCAAAAATACTTCATTAAAACCCGTTTTTTTTACCTCCTTACTTAACATTTATAAAATCTTCCTTTCTTCTCCCTTGGAACTTTTGGACGATCTCTTGTTTTTTCTTTTTCTAAGGTTGGCAGCTCTGCAAAATTGACCAGCGAAAGACATTGGGTAATTACAAAATCAACTTAATTTTAGAAGAATCGGGGAAACAAAAGCTACATTAATATCACTAAAAGGAAAATAAAGAGTAAATGAATGCACAAACAATCCAAAATATGATAAATTAAGTATGCTCTCAAGTATATTTTATCTCACTAATAGGAGGCAAGTGCCCAAGCTGAGCCAAAAATTAAGCTTTGCTAAAAGGGCACTTTTTTAGATATGGTTAACTATGCATTACATAGGGTACTTCTAGGCTATAGCAGTCACTGAGCGTATCTCGAAATATTTAATCATGCCATAAAGGCAAATTTGTGTAGTGTTGGGCTACTACGACTGATGATGTAAAAAGACAAAGATCATGTATAGGATAACAAAACAACAACAACAAAAAATAAATAAATCGGACAAAACTCCTCAAAGCTTACTATTTAAAGCAAAATATGAATGGGTTGTAAAAAATCTTGCTGGCATTGTGAGAAAGGAATAAACATTCACACATAAAATTATCAAACAAAGCTTTATTAAATGGCAAAGAGGTCCCATAGTGGAGTAAAGTAGCGTTCACTTATATTAAACACAAGAATAAGCTATAAAACAGACCAGATATCAGTACACACAAAAAAGAAAAAATTAGACCAAAATCTTAGTTTAAATTCAATGGGTATACATTCTGGTCTTTTGACAGGAATGTTACATTAAAGCAATTTTTAAATGAGAAAGGTGAAGTCAAAAGATTAAAAAAAAAAAAAAAAGCAAATCATTTATATTAAGAAAAATTAAAATTTAAAGGGAATCGTGTAATTGCTGCATTAATCCTTGGCTTTACGTGACACAATTCAAGCCAAATTAAAAGAAGAAAAAGTAACTCGGCTGTTCGAGCCTCGTCAAGGGGGAACCCCTGAACCCCCCCCAAATTTTTTAGTTTCGTTATTACCATATTAAAACAATATTGTCATTTTATCTCTCACCCCTTTTTCTTTTTCTTTTATTCTTCCTTTGCATTTATTTCATCGACTGGAAGTAGGAGGGTTTCCTGATCTTTCCTTGCAATTGCAAATGTGGGTCGATGATAATTGAAGTAACTTATATAATTTTTAGTATCTATCTTAACACACCAAAAATTTTGCTTTTCGTTATTTGATATTGTTGAGAGAGCTTTAGACAAGTAGGGTTGCTGTATTTTGCCTGGTAACCTTATTGGCGAGTCATCCAGAGTGGATAAGAATCCCAGGCTGTTAGGCTTATGTTTAAAATTATTTTTTCCACACTCACGTTCGCTAGGCCAGTGCCCAATGCATTTACACCTTTTACAAGTTATTCTTGATGCATCTTTAATTTTATGAGTCCATGTTTTGTAATTATCTTTATTCATTCTTTCAATTTGCCAAGTTCGAGTCGCCATTTTGAGGATGAGTGCAAGGCTGCATAAACTCACAAACTGATACTTTTCAAGTGGTTCACACAGTGGCCACTTTAATGTCACTCGATTAAGTCAGCACCATGTGCAGCAATTCCAAGGAAGATGGTACACTTGAAGTTACTCAGTGGGCTACAATGTTATGCTGGATCAAGGTGTCACGACGGGAATGCTAGGCTCAGTCAGTTCTGAATCTAGTATTTTTTTCAGAAGAATAAAAATATTCCATAACATTTTTAGGAGGAGTATTTTCTTATCCAAAGGAGTAATTAAAACAACAAATAATTATGCTAAGTTTTCAAAAGCATAATTAAATTGCATTTTAACACATCAATAACTGATTATACATCTAGGTACATAAATGTGAGTTCATCCAAAAACTATTTGGATGAATGGATTTTTAAAATTTTAAATCAGCAAATCATAATTATTTATCAAAATATATCTTATTTTATATGGAAAAGCAAAGTGTGAAGTACACATATAGTTGCTCTAGAGAGATTGTTTGCTCTGCACATAGAGAGATTGTGTGTGCTATCTTGATCATTGGGCTGAGTCGATGCTTCATGTGGTAAAGCCAGCTTCATTGGCCACTGACATTGAGGCATAGACTGAAAATTTACTGAACTTTTGATGAGAAAAAAAAGGTGAAAAATCTACTTGGCTCTTTGGGCATCTCAAATGCACTGCCCGCTAGAAAGTACCACAAAAGAAAAAGGTCAGAATCATGCTCTGAAAATGAGTGTCTGAATGACAAGAAAATGCCCAAGTCAAGGGATGTGTGTTGACCCAATCTACCAATCTGATACAGCCCTAGTCCAAATTATGACATCATAAACCGCGATGAGAATGAAGAAACATGCAGAAATGTGGTGAAAGTTCTAGAAAGGGGTGGTGAGCTGATGGGTCTCAACATAATACACTCTATAACAAATAAATCGATGCACCAAGAAGGAGGTGTCCGATTGAGACTAAAATTGGTGGATAGGAAGACAATGTACAGAATAGTAAATGATTAAAATTTCAGAACAATTGAATAATTTATTTCAGAGTTACAGTAACAAGTTCAATAAGGTGTTGACCTGCCGCTAGCCTGGATACAAGCTTCCACACGGCGTGGCATAGACCGATAAAGCCCCCGGATGGTCTCCTGCTGTATTTCCTGCCAAATTCGCTCCAATTGTCGAACGAGGTCATCAACAGTCCGTACCAGATGCAATCGCCTTCTCATCATATCCCAGACATGCTCAATGGGAGAGAGATCTGGCAATCTGGCAGGCCAAGGAAGAGTTTGACAAGCTTGCAGACAGTTTAGAGCATAAATTCCCAACCTTTTTTGAACTGGTGCGCCCTTTTCTAGTGAATATTTCAATACTGCCCCCCCCCCTCCCACTCCAGAGAAATAAGAGCGCACATAATGAATGGTGAAAACAAGAATTAAATTTAAAAAAATTACTAATAGATAGAATATTGTTGGAATTGAAACTCTACTGGATTTCTTCATTAAAAAGGAGGAATAAAAGCTTTAGAGAGGTATCTCTTTCTCCCAGCAGCGAAGTTTTATATTGAAATATGTGAATTTTCGCACACGTGATAGAAATGAATTATCAGAGTGATTTTTAAGTCTTTCTTAGACTATATTTGGTTAATCTTCCCACGTCCCTCCGTGCCATATCAATGCCCCCTAATTTTCTCTGGGTCTTTTACTGCCCCCCTGAAAGCCTCAAACGCCCACAAGGGGGCGTTATCGCCCACGTTGGGAACCTATGGTTTAGAGTAACATGAGCCATATGTGGTCTGGCATTGTCCTGCTGAAAAACCAGCCCAGGGCACTGCAAAAGGAACGGTAGCAAAACAGGTCTTAGGATGTCGTCCATGTACCGTTGTGCAGTAAGTGTACCTACAATGATGACCAAAGGGGCCCAACTGTCAAAGGAAATGGCACCCCATGCCACCTAATACCTTGTTGAGGGCCAATGTGGCGTGCAATAGTGAAAGCAGGATCCCCCCCCTCTGCCCTGTGCTTCTCCAAACACGTCTTCGATGATCGTCAGGACACAGTTGGAAGCGGGATTCGTCGCTAAAGACTATACGTTCCCAGTCGGCATCATTCCAACCTGATCGAGCCCTGCACCACTGTAATCTGGCTCGGCAGTGTGCAGGCGTGAGTGGCAGGTGGCGTAACGGTCGGCGCGAGCGTAGATTTCGCTCTCTCAACCGTCTGTGAATGGTCATGATGGACACTGGTGTTTGGGTTGAACGTCTGATGGTTGATAGAGATGAAGAAGGCGCTGTGACAGCTGATCGGACCATCACTCTGTCCTCATGATCTGTTGTAGCCCTAGGTCGACCGCTACCATCCTGACGCTGCACTCTGCCATTTTCCACCCATCCTTGCCAGCATCTTCGAATCGTCGCATCGCTTCGACTCAAATGACGAGCGATTCTCCGATTAGTCCAACCGGCCTCTTTCAATCCAATGATACGACCTCTGTCAAACTCTGACAGTTGCTCGTAATGAGCACGAATCCTGCAGCGAGTCATTTTTACTTCCTTGTACGTAGTATAAGGAAGTAATGTGATCCCGAAAAATTTTGGGGGCCAAATTTCGACATAAAAACCGATTTTGACTACCTCTAAATTTAATTTAAAATTTTTTTTCGATGCATCTCATCGTAGGCTAGCATGCACGATCATATTAACGCGTCTGCAACTCATTTTGACCAGTGGCGAGTCTACTGTGGCCAGTTTTTCCATGCCGTCTGTACGTACGTATGTATGTAACTCGCATATCTCAAAAACTATTGGTCGTAGAATGTTGAGATTTGATATTTAGGATTGTTCTATGATCTAGTTGTGCACCTCCCCTTTTGGTGGCAATCGAATGGATAGTTTATGTACAGGACCGCCCAAAAGATTCGAAATACATTACGCTCTATGGGCCGAAATTCAATAAACTCGCCTAACTCAAAAGCTATTAGGCGTAGAATGTCGAAACTTCATATTTTGGATAGTTGTAACATCTAGTTGTGCACCTCCCCTTTCGGTTCCATTCGACTGAATAGTTTATCTACAGGACCGCCCAAAAGATTCGAAATACATTACGCTCTATGGGCCGAAATTCATCAAAGCGTTTTTTAGAGGTATTGCGCTATTTCAAACGACTCAGAAGTGATATATGCTGTAAAGAGTTAGAAAATGAATTTCTCCATTAAAAAAAGTGTCTTTATCATTTATAGTTCTGCTACAGGAGCACTCAAAAGACTTCCAATACATTACGGTCAATGGCAATTTTAGGGGCATTCATCCATTTCAAGCATATTACCGTCCTACCACATAAGTTAGGTAATGGTCCGACCACGGTCACGTGCCTCCCTCAAGAACTATGCCAAAAGTCGCCAGGCTTGGCTGACTTTTGGTGTACGTGTGTGCATATTTAACTCTCAAATCTCAAAAACTATTATGAAATTTCATATATAAGAATGTTGTAACATCTAGTTGTGCATCTCGATTTTTGGTTCCAATCTACTGGAGAGTTTATTTACAGGACCACCGAAAAAGAATTTCAGTACCTTAATGTCTATGGACATCTTCATTATAATACAACTGTAAACAGTCATTGTTTGGTACATGCCCAAAATCTCGCTGTCTGTCCTCGACCTTGGCGAGTTTTGGCGATAGTCAGTCATTTGGTCCATGCCCAAAGTATCGCCATTTGTCATCGTTCTTGGCGAGTTTTGGCGAAATATCGCCAAATTTGGCGATAATCTATCATTGTTTGGTTTATGCTTAAAATCTCGCCAAATGTCGTCGACATTGACGAGTTTCGCCGAAAATATCGCCAAATTTGGCACCAAAAAATTATTTCCTATTTTGTATAACTCTAAAACTTTAACCCATAGATTTTTTAACTTTGTATTTAGAACTATTGTAATACCTAACTGTTTTCAATATCTTTTTTGACAGCAATCGACTGAGAATTTATTTACATGGTGAGCCAAATGACTTTGAATACATTGAGGTGTATAGATGCATTCAATTCATTGAAAGTCTGTGGTCAATGACTACTTTGGCTATCCCCAAAATCTCGCTGACTATCTCAAGTTTGTCGGCTTTTGGTGAAATATCGCCAAATAAAGTGTCCAGAAGGAAATCTTTCAAATGAACTCAGCTTGGCGATATCGAAATATTTGGCTAGAATTCGCTAAACCTTACTATTATTGATATTTTATCTCTTTCAAACAAATAAATGTAGAGGAAGTGCGTCGAAAATATTTTTGATCTAATGGACGTGCAAGGAAGTCATGTGTTGGACACATCAGATTTTTTCAGTTGTTGAAAGGTCATGTGAATCGCAATCAAACCGAAAGTTTTAACAACCGTTGAAGAACTGCTCCTTATATACGTCTGCTGGATGCGCAGTTCCGATGCGCTAGAGATCAAACTATTCATTCATTGGACACCAAATTTGAATCATTTGCATATCTCTTCAAAACATTCATGCATACGAAATTTCAAAGCAATCGGATGATTGTTCTTAGTGCGTCGATTTTTTTGTTATAGAGTGTATTTTGGGCACGACACCGTTCAAAATGGTCTGCATTTTAATTAAAAATAACAAAGTTCAATATGTAGTATCGCAATTAAACGGTCACTAAGTCAAAATTATTTGACGGCACGTCTATGACCTCATTAAACATTTCTTTTTTAAAAAGTGGCATGTTGATCCATAGAGGTTCGCCACCCCTGTTCTGGAACAAGAAATGTCATATTGAATGAACAAAAATTAGAAGATGCAAAAAAAAAGTGGGGGGGGGATCAGAAATTCAGTTAAAACTTTGGAAAATCATAAAATCAAGTGAAAGGAGTAGAATAGGATTGAAATTTATTGCATGTAACTTAGCATGAAAGGGGTGAAAATAATTAAAATTTAGACCTAAACAATAGACAGCGATTAATCATTTGAAAAAAATTTGAAAGATGCCAATGGGCCGGAAAAGAAAATGACATGTTAAACAAACAGCTTTAAATTTATAGATATAATAAATAGCAAAATTTAATTAAGAAAATTAAAATGTGAGAATTAGTATAATTACAATTAGGAAAATATATATCACTAGTGAAAATATATAATTAGGGATGCAACGGATATCCGGCAAAAATACTGCATCCAGCCTATCCGGCCAATATGCCGTATAATTGGTAGTAGCTGGATATTACATATATCCGGCAGTACATCCAGCCTAAAATTATATACAGAGAAATAACACAAATAAACATTATAAATGGCTAAATTCTAAAAACTGTAATAATAAAAATGTGAAGAAATGAAGTTTTGCGAAAATATTTTGTTTTCAATACTTTTTAGAATGTATTTTTATCGTATAGAAAAAGGGAAAAAAAAATTAAGTACTTCCATCTTTCTTTAAAATTGGAGTAAATTAATACTGGAAGAAATTATTGTACAAAAACACTTCTTCCATCTTTGTAAGAATTTGGTTCCTTTTTTTTCTCACCATAAATTGACCTGCTTATGAGTCCTTGCTGCCTTATAGTGCACTTGTTGTAGTACTGCTGGCTGGTGAGAAAATGCCCCCCCCCCCCCACACACACACACACCTCTAGTTTTCATAAAGTAAGAAAATTTGTTACATTGATTTTCTAACAGCTGAATGGAGATGTTTTTCTTTCAAGAACTGATTTTTAAGATATTTATATTATAGACGTATTAAGCTGTTTCAAACGAACTCATAAGTGATCTATGTTAAGGATTACAAAATGAATTTCTCCATCAAAAAGGGTGTCTTTATCTTTTATAGTTCTGGTACAGGAACACTCAAAAGATTTCAAACACATTATGGTCGATGACAATTTTAGGGACATTTATCCATTTCAAGCACAATCCCGTCCTACCATATAGTTAGGTAACAGTCCGACCACAGTGCCTCCCTCAAGAATTATGCCAAAAGTCGCCAAGCTTGATGACTTTTGGCATACATATGTATGTATCCCAAATCTCAAAAACTATTAGTTGTAGAATGTTTAAATTTTATATATGAGATTGTTGTAACATCTAGTTGTGCATCTCGATTTTTGGTTCCAATCTACAGGAGAGTTAGGTTACAGGACCACCCAAAAGAATTTCAATACATTAATGTCTATGGACATCTTCAATATATTACATCTGTAGTCTGTTATTGTTTGGTCCATGCCCAAAATGGTGCCAAATTTGGCACCAAAAATAATTTCATATTTTGCATAACTAAAATTTTTAACCGTAGAATATTGAAATTTTGTAACATCTAACTGTGCATCTCATTTTTGATTGAAATCGACTGGGTAGTTAATGTACAGGGTCACCCAAATGATATTAAATACATTAAGGTGTGTATAGATACATTCAATTCTTTGCAAGTCTGTGGATTACTACTTTGGTTCCCAAAATCTCACAAACTATCTCAAGCTTGTCGGCTTTTGGCAAAATATCGCTAAATTAAGTCTCGAAAACAAATCTTTCAAATTGAACACAGCTTGGCAATATCGGAAATATTTGGCTAGAAATCGCTAAACCTTAGTATTACTGCAGTATTTTATCTCTTTCAAACAAAATAAAAGTTTTGATGAAGTGAATGGAAAATATTTTTGATTTAATAGACGTGCAAGGAAGTCATGTGTTGTCCACAAAAATTTTTTTAATCATGCTTTGAAAATAAATATACTATATTCTCTGTTATATAACACATGGCATTTTTTAATTTACTATTTTATTCATTACTTTTTCAATGAAACTAAATGACATAACTACAAAATCATGCAAAAATGCTGCTATTTTGGCAACTAAAATTAAGAAAATGGCTACTAAACTGGAGACGTTTTTATGTCGATGAGGCTACTAATGATACTATTTTTGCCTCCTGACATTGGTGAACACCCTGCTAATGAATAATTTAACAAGCATGATAAAAACAAATAAAATTCTTAAAAAGGACACAAATTTTTTTTTTTTTTAACTTTGACGTATCTGAGCAATCCTGAAATATCTGATTTTCATGAAGCTTTTTTTTTTCCTCGTCAGGTGTAACCTTGAAATCACCCGTCTGCATTAAATATAATGAATGCTTGTTTTTGAACAACCCATCATATATGAAATGAACTGAGCTAAAAGCAATTGCAAAAATGTTTTAAGAAAGTGGATAGTTTTAATACATGAACCTGTGTGTGTGTTATTTGCACTGCAGTTATTTTACATAATTTCCTTATGTAATTTTCAGTATTCCTGAAAATTTTTAGAGCTAGTGTTGATATTTCGAAATTTAAAGTATTATTTTTTACACATTCATTACAAACTGTTACTTGTTTAATCAGTGTTTCAAATTCTCAAGTTATAGTTAAATTTAATTTTGATAGAAAAAGTTCCTAAAGTATGCTGAAATGCAATTCTAACATAGTGTCATTTGTATGATTTTATCTATTTAATATTTCAATAATCGGTATTTATACTTTTCAATTCAGCTCTTGACATAAAAAGGAAAAATATTCCTTTAATTTCTTTGTTTTGCAATTAAAAATAATAATAAAATCTCTTACATGTGCCAGGGAAGTCGTGAAGTCAATGCTTCTTTGGACCAGCGGTTAAATATTCTAATTTCTGCTCCTGATACATATAAATGACTTTAACGAAAACGTAACTCTGAATGAAAAATATATTAAAAATATGAAAAGCTACATGCAATCAGTCACAATCACTGTTTAACAGCATCTTAATAGTGTCTCATGGGAAAACCCCCGTCCTTGTCAAAATTAAGTAAAAAGAAGAAAGTAATGTATATAATTCACGGATAAAAATGAATAGGGTATACCAAAAATATGTTAACATGCTTTAATTCTTTATCTATTGAAGATAAGCAGGCTGTGTAAACTGAAAAAAATGTTCAAAAGAAGATAAGAAAAAAGACCACACTAAGAAAACTTTTTCTCTCGTTAATTTCCAAAAGGTTACACTTTTTAAAAAAAAAACTTTCTAATAAATGTACCATGTGAGGAAAGTATTGTAATCATGAAAAAATTCGACTTTGAGATTTTGGTGTATTTACACGTTTTGAGGTCATCTGATTTAATTTATGCTATTTTTACGAGATTTATGTATGTATGTGAGTGAATATGATAGCTACCAAACAGGGCATTCGATTGAGCTCAAAGTGGGTATATATGTTATAAACCACCATTGTAAGACTGATATTGATTTTGATGTGTATAGGGCTTATAGTTTTTTTACAGGGCTATGACAAAGATTTCTATTACATTATGGCAAATGGGGAGAAATTCTTGAAAGTGCACTAGTTTAATATTGTATTCGACCCCCATACAAAAAAAATTCATAGTAAAATGTGCCCCATATGCCAATAAAGGAATATATAAAATTTGAAAATTATATTTCAAAAAGTGTCTTAAACCACTTTTCAGTGGCTCTCTAAGGGAAAAAAAATCGCATCAGATGATTGCATTTCAGGCATCATTCAGAAATTACAAAAGAAAATAATTTTTTCCTCTCTAGCAATAAATGTTTGCATTCAAATTCATGTATAGCCCCTGATCATCTTCATTTAAAGATATCTTTGCGACATTTTATGATGATAGGCTTTCCTTATGATGATAGGAAAGTTTTTCGTGACTTTTTCAGTGTATGCAGCACATTTTACTAATTGGGATTTTTTTTTTGTACAGGAATCTATACAAATTTTAAAAATCTAATGTTTCGAAAATTAATGAGAGGAATTTTTTTAAGTCTTTTTTCCTGCCTTATTTTGAACATTTTTCAATTCAATTGCCCACTTATCTCCAATATATAAAGAATTAAAGCATGTTTCCACATTTCTGGGACAACCTATATAATGCCAAGCTTCATCAGAGGTAGATTGGTGCAAATATACTCAGGGCCGCCCCTTACGGTTGTGCAGGTTGTGCGTCGCACAAGGGTGCCTCGGTGCTAGGGGCGCCAAACGGAGGCAAGACAGACAAGAAATTTTGTATATGAAGCTAATATTGTTAAGGTGCGATTTTAGTGATTCTGTTTTCATATCACCAAAAGTGGGACTTTAAGTCCTATAAAGAATTATTTTTAGCAGGGCCGTAGCTAAAGGTTTGGCGGGACTCAGGGGCGGCCCGACACGGTAAGCGAGGTAAGCATAGTATCGGGCGCCATATTCGAAGGGACACCATTTCGAACTCAAAAACGGGAGAAGAACTTGATCAAGAGAATAAAACGGGGCGCCTTTTTTACTTTTGCAGGGGGTCGACACGTACCCTAGGGCCACCCTTGGCGACACAAGATCAGCTGGATCACAAAAATTGTAGGCAGAGTTTCACTGTTTTATGTTTTATTTACTTTTTTTCAAAATAGCACATCTGTAAGAAGAATAGGTAGGATTTTGTTAAGTACAATAATTATGAGGGAATTAAAATTTATTATTGAAGTTGTTCAAGAAGTAGTGGAAGGGGGCGCAATTTGGAGTGTTCTGCCAGTGGTGCAAAACCACCTATCTACTCTCCTAGTTTCTACTTCCTAGTTTCTACTCCTAGTCTCCTACTCCACCTATCTACTCTCCTAGGGGGGGGCGCCAAAAAAGTAGTTGCACAAAGGCGCAATCCACCCTAGGAGCGGCCCTGAATATACTACAGGTTTCTGGCTTAATGCCAGAAGTTTCAGATAAATTTTATGTTTTATTTTACAATTAGAATTTATCTGAATCTTTGCACCAAGCTAGAAATTTGTAATATATTTACATCATTCTCCCTCTGAAAGAGCTTGGCATTGCATGTATATTACTACTTTGTAATCTTTTTGCTGATTTTTGATAAGGACTTTGGGGGGGGGGTTGTTTTTGAAATTAAGAGGAATTTCAGAGTTGGTTATCTCTGGAACTACTGGACCAATTTCAATGAAATGCACTTGTATTTAAATATAATTTAAATGTACTAGCATTGATACAATATAAAACAAATAACCATTATAGTTACAATACACTTGCAGGATCGTGTGTAAAACTCTTTGGAGTCTGAAGGTATGAAACAGCTGTTTCAGAAATAAAAGATGGGTTAATAGGGAGTACAGTCCCATCTCACTGATATATAGGCCTCACAGTGTAATTTCATACTCAAAATAAGGCAGTTTATGAATTCCTGTTGCAGTTGGTCACACTCATCTATTAATGCTACTGTTAGGCCCTGGATGGTGCAGGGGAGGTTGCAAAGTTGTACTTGCCATCTCCAGATTACTCCAGACATGCTCTATAGGGTTGCAGTCTGGAAATTTGCTGGCGAATCAATCCGACAATTATCCTCACTTTCTAGAAATTCGTCAGCCAGGAAAGCTGTATGTGCGTTATCGTCCATGATAATGAACTCAGGGCCAACTGCATCCCTGAAAAGGCGACCGTAGGGCTCCAGTAGCTCATTACTATACTTCAAAGCAGTCACAGTGCCTCTTTCAAAGACAAGAGGTGTATGGCCATTCAGCATGATTCCTGGCCAGACCAAAAAGCCACCAGTGCCATAATCGTCGAATTCATGGGCATTAGAAGGCAGACAGCGGGTCTTTGGTTCTTTCTATGTGTATGTTTACCAAGAATTGATGGTTAGCCTGAAATGGGACTCTAAGTGAAGAGAAGGATCACCCATTGATTCATACTCAATCTCTATGCTCTCTGCACCATCCTAAATGGATTCTCCTGTTTGTAGAAGTGAGTGGGATGCAAATAGCAGTTCTTGCAAACAACCTTCTGTATAAAGTCTTTTGGAACAGTCACCTCGAAACTTAGATTCCTGTGGCTGCAAACATGAAAGAGCTGAGAAGCTGTAGCACCCTTGTTATATTAGAGAAATTACGATCTTCTCTAGTTGCCATGACTCTTGGATGACCTTGCCCAAGCTTTCTCTCGATAGTTCCAGTATCTTGGAACTGTTTCCGTAAGTTGCATGTGAGGCTAGGTGTTAAATTGAACTGTCTACAAATCTTGACTTAAGACTGTCCTGCTTCTATTCTTTGCACAATTTGCCACCTCATTCCACCATTCAAGATTGTATTTGCTGGTTTTAATTGAAAATACATGTTCCACTATTTTGTTTTTAATTTTAGTTGCATTCTCTTAGGTGTCCATATTTACATCGCACTGCAGGCGATACAGAACGGCGCTACCATCTTAGATATTATAAAACTGGTGTATGTGTATACGATACTGATACAAGAGGCTATTGTGTTAAAAATGGACCACACTGTGCATTTGCTCATGGAATCCATGATCTCCGTAATCCTGTATATGATCTTAGGGAATTGCAAGCAATGGAATCTAATGAAGAAGGAGCTAATGGCCTATCTGGTCCCAATAACTTAGACAAAGAAAGAAATGCTCTTAATGAAGATCCAAAATGGCAAGGTAAGATATGTTTTTTGCAGAATTTAACACAGATCATACTTTATAGCTGTAATTTTAGTTTTATTCATTTTTTCTCCCTGTACTTTTGTATCTTTACTCTGACCCTTTATTTTTTTATGAAAGTTGATCTTTTCTTAGTGTATCGTTGTCAAACCAATTTCTGTTATTGTGCCTTTTCGAAGATTTCGACATTTTGAATATTATGTCTAGTTTACGAACCAAGTTTTCGTATAAGAATACTACATAACTCTAAGCATTATACGGTAAACTGTGGTCTCTAAAAAAAAAATATGTTATGTGCATCAGCCAGAAACAGAACATTTTTATTCAATATCTCAAAGTTATACTTTTTGCACATAGCAGATATTGGTTTGACAACAACAATATGCAAATTATCCGATTTCCATTTCTATCATTCAGTTTCTTGATTCTTTGTTGAATTCTTAATATTCATATAAGTGTCATAAAACCTTCTGGATGCTGCTAACATAGGCCTGTAATCGGAAAGTTCTTAAAAGTGCAATATACATTGCAGAACATTTCCTCCTTTAAAAGAAATAAAAACTATGTTTTGCAGAACAATTAAAGCAAAGTTCCCTGTATGCTTTGCCTTCTCTCTTTACTTATTGTGAGTGTGGCACGCAAGGGGACGGGGGGTTTGGGTGTCGAACACCCCCTTCCGAAAAGTTTTTTAACACTTAAGTCCATATATTTTTCATTTTTTAGTTAAAGATTACCGTAAAATACCACAAGTGCCCCCTCTCTTTTAAGTGCCCCTCCTCCCTGCTTTTCACTTGCATTTCGTTTGTTCTTAAAATACCGAATAAACGCCTCCTTATTCAAATCGGTTATCGTTATTCCCCGTTATTGCCCTCCTTTTCCTTCAGCACACTTCTGTTTTCAATGCACATGCTCTAGCTCAATGTACGAATTACTATGGCAATAATGAAATTTTCGAACAGAACATGGGAATTTTTGTATCAATAAAGCTTCCATCACGGATTGTTATAGCCTCTATCATGCTGTATGAAGTGTACGGAACTAGTTTAGCCTTTATTTAATCTGATCAAGTGAGAACACGTGCAAAAATATTTAAGATTAGTTCCTTATCAGTTACAAAAAAGTTACAAGCAATAAAATGGGATAAACAAAACAGATGCATAATGCGTAGAACTGCAAAACATTTTGGCATTGATCGAAAACAGATTATCGAGTGTATCACTAAAAAAGAAATTTTGATTGCAGATGGTCACGAAAATAATAAACAACAAGAAAATTATCGCTAGGATGAAAACTGCCATCTAAAGAATTGAATGACGGATTGTTTGAATTTTTCAAAAGGGGGGGGGGGCTGAAGCCCCCTAGTCCCCTCCCCTTGATCCACTACTGTTTACTGTGATATTGATAAATATTTAGGCGAAATCTCGTATTATAATAGCAGTACCTGTTGTGTTTCCAATTGGCTTGTTTCGTTATTTCATGGTGGGTTTTATTTCTTAAATGTTACATGATGACCCCACCTCCCCGCCAAAAAAAAAGTATTAATTTGCATTATCATTATCTGTATATGTAATGCAACCATCTGCTTGGGGGGGGGAAAGCGCTAATTTTCTAAGTTTAGTATTCTGCAATGGCTGGTGAACTAGTCACAATTTCAGTTTTTTGAAGTTTATAGAGAGTGCTAAACATTTTACTTCTTTCACCAACTCTAAAATTTCTGTGGCAAGATTCATCATGTTTTGGGATACTACACCAATAAAGCTGAGTTTGATTGTAGGGTTAGTTTTCATGTGCTTATTTAATAATGATAAAGTTATTTAATATTTTCAAACCATTCAAATATAAACTATTGTAATGTTTAATGAAAGTAGTACAAGTCAAAAATGGACTGTCACCAGTTTTAAAAGAAAACCGCTGATATAAGAAAAGCATAGGTCACTTTAGTTGACTTTGATATTTAAATTAAGCTCAAATAAATATATGCATGCCTTCCTCTGTGCAGTTCTACTTTTATGCCAAGTTCCAACAGGAATTTGGAGTTTCTGGACCACCTCGTAATAAACCACATCTTTAGCTTATTACTGGGTTTGAGAATGCCCAAATATTGGACTGTTCGTTGATCAAGTAGATACTCATTTTTTTCGAGATGTGTCTCAGAAGTCTGGTTTAATGCACTTATTTTTCCATTAGATTAATTAATACTTCTATAATTTTAATTAGATCAATTAACTATTACAATAGTCAGATAAAAATTTTCAAGACACAGTTTTTTTTTGCTGTTAAAATAAAAGTTTTTAGTTGTATAAATCTTATTTATCACTTTATTCAAGTAATGTATTACTACTTATGAGTGTAAATAAAATTTTGATGAGTTGCTTGTTTCTCTTCTGTTAGATACAAATTATGTACTAGCAAATTATAAAACTGAACAGTGTAAAAGACCACCAAGATTATGTAGGCAAGGTTATGCTTGTCCATCATTTCACAATAATAGAGATCGCCGAAGAAGTCCAAAAAAGTCTAAATATAGGTAAGTTATGATTTTGATATGCATTTTTATTTACAGAAGGCTATTGTGACCGTTCATTAATTTTATACCTTGGCTTCATGGATTTTTTCTTAGCTTCTTGTCCCTGTAATGGGATTTCAAAAGGTACATGACATTTTTATCAAACTTTTTATTTAGTTAGTTTCAATTGGAAGCACATGGTTCCTTCTCAAAAAATATGAAATTAAAGTTTTGTGTTAGTGATTCATTTTTACTTTTTTGTTGTTGTTATACTTAGTATTTTCTCATTTATTTATTTTTCCTTTCAAGCTCTGAAGTGCTATTATGTCACTACCAAGTTATCGGTTTAGTTGTACAATGTGTGCATTTTAGATAAATCATAAGATATGACTGCATAGTATAATCATTGTATTAATTTTTACAAATTTTACACTTATGTTTTAAGATAAAAGTTCAAACCATCCACTACCACAACAGAAAAAGTGAGATAATTTCAGCATTAAATGCATATTTACGTTAAACACTCTCTCCACCTACCCTTTACCCAGCACACTATACAGATGAAACTAGCTTTAATAAAAGGCCTATGCTCCTTTAATTGATTGGAAATAAGAGAATTTGATGAATTATTTCGTGTGTGGCATATTTTTTGCTTGGGATAGTCTGTTATTCTGATTGAATTTTCAAAGGGGTTTGAACCTCGTTACATCAAAATGACATAGATCTATCTCACTTACGAAAGCTTGGGAGTCTTGTTTAAAAGTAGTTTCATTTATTCTTTTCAAAGGGCAAATTTATTCATTGTTACTGTTTCCAAGACAACCAAACTGCAAGATATCATAGCGACATTTTTAAGTAACTGCTATTGAATTCAAAATCCTCCTTTACTTAAAAATTCATAAGAAATCTCCTAATTTATACCTTCCCCCTTTTTTCTTTTAAAAGAGGGCAAAATGAATGCTCCGTCATTTGTCAAAATATTAAAAAGTTATGATGCATAAAATTCAAGATGCAATAGTTTTTAAATTATTTTACGAAAACTTTCATAAAAAAATGATATTTCTTTAAAAAATTCATAAAAAAATTGGCAAATTGTTTCGTAGTCAATATGAACTGTTTTCGAAAGAAAATTTTCTCCTCTATCTGATGATCCAAACATCATTTTCTTGCGAGTGTAATTACCGCTGTTATAACATATTATGCGAGAAAAAAGTGCCAAAAATTGCAAAAAACGTAAAGTAAAACATTTTCTGATTCGAATATTGAAAAATCGCTCCGAGGTGTGTTAGGACATGTTCTAGTGAAGCTGTAAACAAAATTTCGTAGTTCTGTGACTAACCCTTTGCGATGCAAAAGACACACATAAGCAGATAGGTCACATACCTACCTACCTACATACAAACTTACATAGTCCATTACAAACTTCGTTTACTCTCGGATTTTATGAGATAACTCCCGGGATTGATTTGTGTTTGTTGGTGTAGAGGTAGGACTTGTGAGTATCTGTATACAAAGTTAGCATTGTGCATTTGTACTGGAAGAAATCAATGAAGGGAGGGGGAAATCTAGTGCTTTGATAATACCTGACAGTCAGAAATTCCTCAGGTGGTGTTTATGCTCTAGCATTGCTAAAACATTTGCATTGCTAAAACATTTTGTTGCAAATGATTATTTTCTGATTTCTTTTTACTTTTTTTCTTCTTGGTTTTTTTTTTTTTGGGGGGGGGGTGGGTGGGGTCAGCATACTTTATGAATTACTGTGTATAGTTCTAGTCTTTTTGCTGTGTGTGATTCTGTTTTAAAATGCAAACAGTACTCTACTTTGTTAATGAAATTCTTGTTGGGAATTAATTTTATTTTGCTTTTTGTTAGATCTACACCGTGTCCTAATGTTAAACAAGCAGACGAGTGGGGCGATCCTGCAAACTGTGAAAATGGAGATAACTGTCCATATTGTCATACAAGAACTGAGCAGCAATTTCACCCTGAAGTGAGTATTATTGCTTTAAGGCTATTTTAATAACACAATATTGTACTAAACTTTTAAGTTTTTTGAAGCTTGCTCTGTTATATTTTTCGATTTTTCAAAATTAGTTTTTAGAAATTTAACCCACTTCTTATTTGATCGAGCTGAGTCTTAATATTTCATCCTAAAACCAATATTTTTAGGAGGGAAGGGGGACATATCATCTCCGGTACACTGTACTATTGATAGGACATTTTTTTTATCTTTGAATCATTGGAAAGTTCATTAATTCTGTAAGAAATGAAATTCATTTTAATGTGTAATCTGTTTTGAGCGATATGTATTAGTGCTCATATCACTCTTTAGTAAAATGATCATGTATCTGAATATGATGCTAAGTTTATTATAAACTGTTAGTTGCAATTATCTTTCTAATATAGCATAATAGTAAAATGCAGTCTAATTGTTTTTATGCATAAATTAATTTAAATATGCCTTAAACATAACAATAACATTTTTTATTGTAATACAAGAATAAATTGAAAGTAGCTAATCTGTTATTAATCCGTAAGCAGGCGTGCCTACTTTTGTAACTTAAGCACTCACATGGGGTAAATCTTACCCCATTTTGTCTTCTTTATATTTTTGACTAAAAACATTTAAAAAACAAATTTGTGGGCTTATAACATAACGCAAAATACATCAGTTCTATTATGTTTCATGGGAAGAAATCTTGCTTTTCATATTTATTCAGAGATTTTCTAGCAGTTCCTTTAAATATCATCCTATAAATGTTATTAGAGAAAAAATTTGCACCCAATATAGCATCATATGACATAAAATTTTCCTTACAACAAAAAAATTCAACAATAACTTTACTTTTATCAATAGAAACTTCTAATTTAACTTTCTTCTCTAAAACCATCATATTATTAGAAATCCCAATTATTTTCATATTGCATTGTTCTACACTTTTTACTTTATTATTTATTAAATTATCCTTTAAAAATTTGTCTTTAATAATGGAGACAGAGGCTCCCGTATCACATAAGGCAAAAATCTTTTCTTCCTGTATGTTTATGGGAATTAAAGGTAAAACTGACGTATGACCAAAATTCCCAAGTCCTATGCGCTCTGGGGACGTGTCTGAAAGTAGCGGCGCTTCGCTATTTCGCCCCTCAATTAGTTTCCCGGTCTCTCCCTGTAATTATTTCTAGGTGGATAATTCTGAGAAGACCTACGCGTGCAACTTCTCTCCACAGGAATAACAAACTATTTCATTATTTTTCCTTTGCCCCAAAATCAGTTTTAAATCATTAATTTGTTCCTGGAGGTTGGCTACGTGCTTGTCAGTTTCTAATAAGGAGTTCTGCATCAGGGCTTTTATCTCCTTTAGTTCAACTTCAACTACCGACGGCTTGATTTCAGCTTGAGCTATATGGACTGATGAAGTAGCCCTGTCTAAAGTGGAACATTGTTCTTCTTGAAGAACTAAGTCCCGCATTTCTTCGAAGGTGTCATGTTTCTGTGACATGGCAAAACGTCTAACTGCTGGACTGAGGCCTTGAATGACCTGAGCTGTCAGCATTTTCTTTCTAACTTCCTCGTTCTCCGTGAAACATTTATGCGATAAGCCTTGTACGCACGTCAAAAAGGCTCTCGCCGACTAGTTAATTCCCTGAGTAGCTGTGGTGAACTGAAGTAACGAGTTGTCCTGCGTTTTATTCCCAAATCGATTGATCAGCGCTATCTTAAAATCTTTATAGTTTGCTTGTTTAAGTTGTGGCTGCAAACGTAAGAATTCGCGTGCCTCGCCTATACATTTCGTCTTAGCGACAAATAATGTTTGTACTGCGGTCCATCCTGCATGGAGCTTTACCTCCTCTAATTGATCGAAAAAATCATAAATTGTTACATTACTATTGTTGCCCGAGAAGGGATTAATTAAGGGGAGAAATTCGGTGAAAGCTGGGCAAACCACTACATTTTCATTTACAGTGGGCCCGTCTTCATCGCTGTCATGCTCCGACATTATTCAAACCCCAAACAAAATCAAAATTCAGTTAAAATTATTGACAAAAAAAAATTATTTCCCTCCATGGCACAAAAAGAAAACCATAAAAAACCAGAGTATTATCTTCATTATTCCTTATTAAAGCTAAACACAGACTCCGGAAATTTAAAAAATGTCACGGCGCCATTTTGTATGCCATGACTTCGCAAAGCTTAAGTTAAATTTTCTAAAGTACCTAAATTAAAGTTAAATAATAATATCAAACAATCCAATATCTTTTTCCTAAATCAAATGGCATAGAGGCCGAAATAATCGTATAGTTTAAAATTCTTAACCGCCAAAGACCCAGGTTCTATCTGTGCATTCGCTGAAAAAGAAAAATGGCGCAACGACACCATTGTAGACCCAGTAAAGAGACACAAGGAATGAATGAAGAAAACACTCTGTTAGATTTTAAACACTCACATTTATTTTAAATTAACTTAATCATAACATTTTGTTGGAATAACATTTTCTTTTAAAAAATTCAAACTTAAAATAACCCATTATTACCAACATTTTAATGTTCCCCTGTTTGAAGTGCACTTAACTTTTTTTTAACAGCCGACAAAAAATTAAAAAAAAAATAAAGAAAGAGAAAGAAAAGAAAAGGAGTGACTTATCGTCTGGGGGCCCCCGGTCGAATTCATTCTAAGAAGTCTCGCCACACCAATCCATCTTGTCTTTGCTACGCCACGTCTCAGGAGACCAAAAACCAGGCAAAATCACCAGCACGTCGGTCCACAGCCAAGAGAGAGAGTCCTCACTCGCTCCCTCATGTTCGCTTTTCACTCCTCTGCCTCTTCACTTCTGTATTCATGCGACAATCAAGTTCGTTCATGAACTTCATTTTTTCGTATCTTAGTGCTTATAAAAATGAAGTAAAACTTATTTAGTTGGTGAAGTTACGTCGCATTAAAAGGAAATTTAATTATTTCGTTGGTTAATTGTTATATTTTTAGGCATTTACATTTTTCTTACACGTGGTTGTGTTCCTCTGCCGATTTCGATGTCTGTATCGAATCTTCATCCAATCTATCAAATTATGTAAAATTGATGCAGGGAAAAAGGGTAATAAAAAAAACAGAAAAGGCAGAATAAAAAGTTAAAGACAGAAAAAAAATTTAGCATAAAAAAAAACCACTTTTAAACCAAAACTTAAAATTTAGCAAACACATTACAAAGCCAAAATATGATGTTTGTATCAAAAATTTATTTCAGAAAAAAAATTGTCGGAATAAAGATAAGGAAAAGTCGGCTCAATTTTAAAAAACACATATAAACATTTTTAACATTAATTATTTATCAAAAGTTACAATCGTACCAATACCACATATCAAAAAGGAAAAGTTTTGTTCATTCGATCTGGCAACCTGTTTTGACGTTAGCGCGCAAAACGAATCATGAAAGAAATAAAAAACAAACCCAAAAGATAAGTAGTACAACTTAAACATTACATAAAATATTACTCTAAAATTTGTTTTTACTACTCATAGATCGCTAGAACAAACGTTATTTTCAAAATATTTTTCAAATCATTCATAATTTAAATGCTGCTGATGTGGACATAGGAGTAGCTGCTAGAAGTTATGTAAAGAAAAGTGGTGCATCTGATGGGGCAAAAAGAAATTTCCAAAATCAGTGCAAAAGGTTCCTGATGGAAACAACAAAAAAGATCCTGGAAAGAAGTTCGAGTAATTTGCCTTTGATTAGAGCAATATCCTGCTTAAATCCTCGTGAAATGCTGTCTAATTCTGTGCTAACAGAGAAAAGAATGGACACAGTCTTATAAAATCTTCATGAGGGTAATTATATATCAGCAATAGCAGCCGACCAGGCAAAGGTACAATTTGTAACCTTCATTTCAAAAGTTCAAACGGGCTTTAAAGAAAGTTTTACAGCTTTCACAGAATCAACTCGACTTCATTTTTTTCTCAATTCTTCAAGAAAGATGATTTTTCGAAAAATAAGATTTATGGTCGGTCATTAAGATTATTTTGACTTTGTCACATGGAAATGCAAGTGTTGAATCCGGCTTTTCCATTAATAAAGACATGCTTGTAGAAAATTTACATGAAAATTCCTTGATAGCTTTACGCTCAACATATGATGCTATTAAAGCTCAAGGAGGAGTGACATCTGTTAATATAACTCAAGAAATGGTTCGTGATGTAAAATTGGCCAGAAGTAGATGCCACCAAGCTCTTGAAGAACAAAAAAAACTTTCGGAAAAAGAAAATAAAGATGCAAAAGGAAAAAGAAAAATTGAAGACCAATTAAAAATTTTGCACCAAAAAAAAGCTAGATTAGCTACTGAAGTAAATTTGCAGAGTAAAAAAATTGATGAAGAAATTGTTGAGCTAAAAAAAAATGTTATAATAAATTTCTTATAAGTAAAATGTATTGTTTCTGTATTTGTTGTGTCAGCATAAACCTCTGTTAAGGTAAATGATATTTTATTGTAGCAGTAACTTATTGTATTACTAGTAATATTTTATTGCTTATTTTCTTCCCAGTTCTAGGTGGGCCCAGTTCTAGGCATGGTGAAACTTTGCGTCCAGCACACAAAGTTTCACCATGCTGTACTAAGAACATTTTATTCAATATTTTTAGTAATATCTGTTTATGAATATGTAACTAGTTCAAAGTATTAAGTACATAAATGTTCATTAGTTATTTGGAATACTCATCATTACCTTTTATTTATGCTTGCAATAAACCTGGAAATTTGTAGGAATGTGTCTAGAAAACTGAGGGAATTTAATTTCAATAAATGAATATGAACCCTGTAAGAGAATATTATGTTAAAAATTTAATGTTTTTTATAATAAGCGTACATTCATATGCATATAAAACAATTAAGCTGCCAGAGATTTTCATTTCTTGTTTTTTTTTTTGTATAGTTAAATTTTAAAAATTATTATTTGTATGAGTTTAATATTTACACTTTTTACTTCCTTGTACGTAGTATAAGGAAGTAATGTGATCCCGAAAAATTTTGGGGGCCAAATTTCGACAAAAAATCCGATTTTGACTACCTCTAAATTTAATTTTAAGAATTTTTTCGATGCATCTCATCGTAGGCTAGCATGCACGATCATATTAACGCGTCTGCAACTCATTTTGACCAGCGGCGAGTTTATTGTGGTCAGTTTTTCCATGCCGTCTGTACGTACGTACGTAGGTACGTACGTACGTACGTACGTACGTACGTATGTATGTAACTCGCATATCTCAAAAACTATGGGTCGTAGAATGTTGAGATTTGATATTTAGGATTGTTCTATGATCTAGTTGTGCACCTCCCCTTTTGGTCGCAATCGAATGAATAGTTTATGTACAGGACCGCACAAAAGATTCGAAATACATTACGCTCTATGGACCGAAATTCATTAAACTCGCATATCTCAAAAACCATTAGGCGTAGAATGTCGAAACTTCATATTTTGGATAGTTGTAACATCTAGTTGTGCACCTCCCCTTTTGGTTCCATTCGATTGAATAGTTTATCTACAGCACCGCCCAAAACATTCGAAATACATTACGCTCAATGGGCCGAAATTCATTAAACTCGCATATCTCAAAAACTATGAGGCGTAGAATGTCGAAACTTCATATTTTGGATAGTTGTAACATCTAGTTGTGCACCTCCCCTTTCGGTTCCATTCGACTGGATAGTTTATCTACTGAACCGCCTAAAAGATTCGAAATACATTACGCTCTATGGGCCGAAATTCATCAAAGCGTTTTTTAGAGGTATTGGGCTATTTCAAACGACTCAGAAGTGATATATGCTGTAAAGAGTTAGAAAATGAATTTCTCCGTTAAAAAAAGTGTCTTTATCATTTACAGTTCTGCTACAGGAACACTCAAAAGATTTCCAATACATTACGGTCAATGGCAATTTTAGGTGATTCATCCATTTCAAGCACAATACCGTCCTACCACATAAGTTAGGTAATGGTCCGACCACGGTCACGTGCCTCCCTCAAGAACTATGCCAAAAGTCGCCAAGCTTGGCGACTTTTTTGTGTACGTGTGTGCATATTTAACTCTCAAATCTCAAAAACCATTATGAAATTTCATATATAAGATTGTTGTAACATCTAGTTGTGCATCTCGATTTTTGGTTAAAATCTACTGGAGAGTTTATTTACAGGACCACCGAAAAGAATTTCAGTACTTTAATGTCTATGGACATCTTCAATATAATACAATTGTAGACAGTCATTGTTTGGTACATGCCCAAAATCTCGCCGTCTGTCCTCGACCTTGGCGAGTTTTGCCGAAATGTCGCCAAATTTGGCGATAGTCAGTCATTTGGTCCATGCCCAAAGTATCGCCATTTGTCATCGTTCTTGGCGAGTTTCGGCGAAATATCGCCAAATTTGGCGATAATCTGTCATTGGTTGTGGGTTCCAATGTGCTTAGCATAATCTCGCCAAATGTCGTCGACATTGACGAGTTTCGCCGAAATATCGCCAAATTTGGCGCCAAAAATTATTTCGTATTTTGTATAACTCTAAAACTTTAACCCGTAGAATTTAAAACTTTTGTATTTAGAACTATATAATATCTAACGGTTTTCAATATCTTTTTTGACAGCAATCGACTGGGAATTTATTTACAGGGTGAGCCAAATGACTTTAAATACATTAAGGTGTATGGATGCATTCAATTCATTGAAAGTCTGTGGTCAATGACTACTTCGGCTATCCCCAAAATCTCGCAAACTATTTCAAGTTTGTCGGCTTTTGGTGAAATATCGCCAAATAAAGTGTCAGAAAGAAATCTTTCAAACTGAACTCAGCTTGGCGATATCGAAATGTTTGGCTAGAAATCGCTATATCTTACTATTATTGATATTTTATATCTTTCAAACAAATAAGTTTAGAGGAAGTGCGTAAAAAACATTTTTGATTTAATAGACGTGCAAGGAAGTCATGTGTTGGTCACATCAGATTTTTTTTTTTTCAAATAACACTGTTTTTCCATGAAAATTGCATTAATTTTTTTAACACCCCCCCCCTCCCCCACAATCGTACTATCATTTAAGATAATTTTTTTGTTGTTATGTAATAGTAGTTGCAACAAAACAAGTGAGGAAAGTGTTGCACATTATAGATTTTGCATTCAGCGTGATCTATATTTTCGTTTCACTTGAATTGATAATTTATTATAGGTATCTATCTGATCATCAGTATAATTTTGTTTTCTAGATATACAAGTCAACTAAATGTAATGATATTTTGCAAACTGGATACTGCCCCCGGGGACCATTTTGTGCATTTGCTCATGTAGACAGTATGTACATTTTCTTTTTTACTATATAAAAATTTCTTCAAAAAGATTAGTTTTCACGCTTTTTCTTTTGTTATTTATGTAGAAGAAATTTCGGCTGTTAGAGACCTTGGTCCTGATCATACTACTGATTTAGCAGCAATCCTATCAAGTGCACTGCCACCATCAAGTAGTCAAAATCAGAACATTCCTGTAAGTTAAATGTTTTTAAATAACTTCAGATGATTTAAATGTGAAATATTGGAAAGGTTAAAAAAAAAAAAAATTATGTTTGCATTAAAGTCATCTATTAGTACAGTAGCTTTATTATGTAATTATTGAAATGTAACTTAACTCTTATGAAAATGTAGCTTAAGTTAGACGTATTCAAAAACTCACTTTAACATTCCTCTGTTAAACTTACAAGTTATCATTGTTTTCTAATGTTAAGGAAAGAAACCTAGGGAATTTAGCAGGGCACACCAAGTAGTTAATTACATGATTCTCCTAGAACTATTGTTTTAAAAAGCCGGTACAATCATAGATAATAATTTTAAAGAATGTAATTTATTTTTTGAGCAGATGGGAGTAAGTAAAATTTTTTAGTGTGCCCGTCATTCTTCAGTTTCAACACCTTTGCAATTATATTCAAAAATAAAACTGATATGTACCTGTCTTTTATCTGTTTCCTGTTGGTGTATTTAATTAAAAATTACCACCTGAACATTTTGTCTCCCTATAGTTGCTTTTTTTTGCATTTCTGAGAAAGAATGATTGCCATACAAGATGTAGATTACAGCAATTGTTATAAATGTGTTTTAGGAAAATCAAGAGGAGGTTCCAGCTCAAAAGTCCGATGAAACATCTGCAGAACAAGATCAGCAAAATACAAATCGTGTTACTAATTCATTGCCTGAAGTTCAGGTTTGTGTTGCATTTTATGCATTCAAATGCATCATTATAGTACTATGTTTGCCCTTGGATTTCAATTGTGCTTGCATATCAATTTCCCAAAAGTAGAATATTTCTGCGCATTTGTCTCCTTACTATAATTTTAAAAAATGAAGTAATGCTTTGCCAAAAATCAAAGTGACTGTTACATTGGCCAGGAAACTCATCAGACCTAAATCCTGCCGAGAGTCTATGGGCTGTCTGTAAGCAAAAACTCTCAAAAATAGATTGAAGCACGAAAAATAGCTTCATTTGTTCACTGATTCAAATATGGTATAGGGCTGAAGAAACTGACAAAAAGTGTAAAAATCTCACAAAATCCAAAACACATAAAAGTGGTTTTAGAATTAGAGGGAGGGCATATTCAATATTGACCAGGGTTCATGAACTCCTTAAAATTCATTTTAGAAAATTTAGGCCCTTAAAACTCCTTAATTTGGCATTCACAGTAACAACCGCAATTAACAAAATATGCAACCTTCCAGTTTATGTTGACCTTGACCTTCTAAGCTGAAGTGTTAAAACATATTTGTAATGCACAATGGTAGTTTTTCAGAAATTCTTCTGGTAACTTAAGATTTCTTGTCTTGCAAACTTTACTATGTTTCAGTTTATTGTGGCGAGCTATTTAAAACAACGATTATTGCAAATAATTCCATTGCTAGCCCAGAAAAAGTGGACTCCTTAAAAAAATTTATTGGGGTCCGAAAATACTCCTTAAATTTCATCTTGAAAAATGAGCATAAACCCTGTTGATTATGATTAAAATGTATTAATTTTCTTAATAAACCCCTCCCCCAAAAATATGCATTTGATTAAAATTATATGCACAATACTATACTATTGGTTGAAACAGTACATCGACAGCCAGTTGATGATGTACCGTTTTGAAGATAAAGTAGTATAAAACTGTTTTTACTCTTATATGAATGGCCAACATGCTTTTTCCCCCTTTTACTATAATTTTATCCTGGAATGAGAATTTAAAAAAATGTATCATTTTTTCAAATTATTTTACACGAGTTATTTTCACTTCTATTTCTTAGTTCTGTAAATTCTTTCTTTGAATATTAAATTAAACACATGTTAAATCTGAAAAGTTAAAGAGCCCATCTTTTCTTGTTTGTTTGAACTTACTCTGATTTGCCTATTCTCTTTGAAATTTCAAATTGAAGAGTTTGCTGTAAACAGAAGATAGTACATGTAACTTCAAGCTCATATAAAATGAAGCTTTAAAAAAAAAATGGTGGGGGGGGGAATGCTTATTTTGGATCAAAAGGATCCATTCCAGTTATTAGTTCCTTGGGTTAATGAAAGAGATGAAGCTGATTGTCTCATTACTTTCGTTGGAAC